>JAJONR010002723.1:0-77807 GCA_029582245.1 Solanum etuberosum
CCGAGGTTGCAGATTAATTCCTCCCAAGATAAAACGGATTAACCATTAAAGAAGTAGCGATACCTCAAACTTCGATAATTTCAACGAACTCAAAAAGACAGTAACGAATCACACACACAGACACGATCGATCGATTTTGTTTTGTAAGAAATGTATACAAGAGAAGGGAAGAATTCGATGTAGAAAAATGAAAACCTCTCTATTTATAGCCAACAAAGGGTAAAGGTCACAACTCTTTGGAAAAAAGAAAACCTTTCAAAAAGGTCACAACCCTTTGGAAAAGGCACAACTTTTACAACGGTCACATCCCTTTAGAAAAGACACAACCTTTCATAAAGGTCACAACCCTTCAGGAGAGTCACAACCCTTTATTTCCTGTTCACACCTTTAAAACCCAACAGGATCATGTCAAAAATGTGAAGACTGTGACAACGATCTCGAAAATTACTGTCCTGATCAAATATTGACATACAACGATGTTTACTCCGTTGGAACCACCACGTAAGCACTACGTGGTCCACTGGCCGGAAAATTTACGAATGGAAGCTGCTCCTCTGTTATGTGCAGACTTATAGTCCATTGAAATATTTTGGACTTGACAAGCCTGGAATGCACATTGGTGTTGTGGGCCTTGGACATATGGCTGTGAAATTCGCTAAGGCATTCGGAACCAAAGTGACTGTCATTAGTACATCTCTTAGTAAGAAAGACTAAGCAATTGAGCGTTTAGGCACGAACTCTCTTTTGGTCAGTCATGACCCCCGACCAAATGCAGGTCGGTCAATCAACTATGCTTCAATCTCAAATTTATTATGGGTGTGTGACACAAGAACAATACTGATTTTTATTTGGACGTGTAATATGAGTAGGCTGCAGCTGGCTTACTTGATGGCATCATCGATACTGTTTCTACGGTTCACCCTCTACTTCCATTGATTAATTTGTTGAAAACTCACGGGAAACTTGTGATGCTTGGCGCTCCTGAAAAACCACTAGAGTTGCATGTATTTCCCCTACTTTTGGGTACGTTTATTCTTCAATCGACGATTTTATCTATTTAATTTGAACCAAAAATATTGATACATAAGTATATAATGTGTGTAACAGGAAGGAAGCTAGTGGTGGGGAGTCAGATAGGAGGGATAAAGGAGACACAAGAGATGGTAGATTTCACGGCGAAGCATAATATAACACCAGATGTTGAAGTCGTGCCAATGGACTACGTGAATACAGCATTGGAGCGCCTTTTGAAATCAGACGTGAAATATCGTTTTGTGCTTGACATTGACAACACATTGAACAAGAGTTGAGATGGAGGGACGTCTTGTTTATGTTCTATGGCTGTTTTTCTTTCGGTCAGGAAATGAGTGTGTTAGAGGCTTATGATTTTGTATTAAGCTTGGACGTACTGCTATTTATTTGTGAAGGAATTAGATTCGGGTTACCTATGTGGGTCAATCCGGATTCATACAAATAATAAATAAATACATTTGTTATATATTTAATAAAAAACATAATGGTTAGAACTTCTCCGGAATTGATTTCTTGTGTCGGTTAAATAAATAGGAACTCCCGCGTTACAAAACAAAAAAAGAACAACAAAGATGGTTCTCCTTCTACCCTCTCCAATTCTAATAAAGTTCCAATGAAAATTCTTGTGAAGATTTCTTCTCCTAAAAGCGAACAATTTTGTGCTAAGGTACGATTCATATATTGTGATCCTTAATTTGTAGAAAATAGTAGAAGAAAAATATAATTGAGAGACATTCTTCTAGTCTAAGATCGTTAACTAAGATCGGATGATTCAACTAAAGAAGAGGAAGCTAGAAAAGAGAATGGAAATTTTGGTAGATCGAGAACTTTGTTATGGAAGAAGACTCTTCAATTACTCTCACTTTTTTGGTTGAATACAAATGTACAAGATCCTCTCCTATTTATACTTTCCAGGTGAGCTTGAACCACCTGATAATTCAGAGTGTGATATATATCGTGTTCTCCCTTTAAAGTTCTTCATGTTGGCTACAAGAGCATTTCCTTCCCCTTTTTTGACAAATACACCAGCGAACTATTTGGCTAGTAACTGTGATGACAACAAATTATCAAATTCCTCTGAAAATTGTTGTTGAGCTTATCCTTGAATCAGTGTCACAAATGAAATATATTCAAGTTTCAACACATGACTGAAAATTCTTCTTATTCGTGCTTCATAGATACTCTTTCGAATTTAGTAAAGATATCTCAGAACATAAGTTCTTAATCTTTATGAAATACTCGGGGATAAAATAATTACCTTGAGTGGTGTTGGCCAATTCATTCTCTAGTATCTGTAGTGGAGCTTCATTTTTCTTGTTGAACATCTGATCAAGGGTCTTCCCTATTTCATGAGCTGATTTGCATTTTATAAAATGATCAAATAAGTTGGAGGAGACTGACCTCTTCAAGATGAAATCCGCGTTTGCATTAATTTGCTTTAACTTCTTTTATGCATTGCTATTTTCTGATTCGTCATTATGAGGACTTGTGTTACTCCCATGCATAACATCCCACAAATCCTCGCCCAGAAGGCATGATTTCATCCATGTCTTTCATACCTTGTAATTAGATTGGTTCAACAACTCCATCCCAGTACGTTAGAACGATTGTTGATCTTCATATAGAGAAACCAATTAAATTTTCCACTAACTCAATTTTGAAAAAAATATTCAGAAGTCAACAAATGGCGATGACTATGATACCATATAGAGAATAGCAGAAGAAAAGTATAATTGGGAAGATCTTTGGCTAGCCCAAGATCGTTAACTAAGAATGGAAAATTTAACTAAAAAAAAAGAAGTTAGAAAAAAAGAATGAAAATTATTGTAGAGAACTTTATTATGGAAGAAGACTCTTTAATCGCTTTCACTTTTTTGGTTGAATATAAATGTACAATATCATCGACTATTTATACTTATCTATGGATGGTTCTAGATATTACAAGATCTAAATTATTCTATGATTTACTATAAATATCAAATTCTCTAGAACATCTACAAGAAAATTCAAGTAACTTTATCTTCTACTCTAGAATATCTAGATATTTTCACAAAACTATTTTTCTAGATACTATTCTACTTTACTAAAAAAATCTATGATATTCCAAAACTCTACTTTAACTTTTTTTATATCGGTGTGGTTCATGTTTATATACATGTGAAACAAATTCAATGATCCTTCAAACTATATGTTTGATTAGATTCTCCATTGGCATCAGAGCATGTGGTTGATTTTTTTATTTTCTAGTCTATGCCCCTTCCTATCTAAATGAAAATTATCTGAACATTGTTTTGGAATGTACTCAATGAATTAAATGGTAAGACAAAATGTTGGAGTTCGGTTGGAAAGGACAAGCTTTTCAATTGCCAATGTGTTATGACCCAACCCATCAGGTTGTGCGGGTACCTACTCTAACACCTAGATAGGATAATCCTTACGAGAAATTTTAAAACATGAAATAAGAAATTGAACAATTATAGACTAATAACCTTATTTCGATGTAGGAACACTCTTAACTTAATTTTAAACAAAGATCTTTGTAAAGAAATACACTACACCCTTCCCAAGAAACTAGTCTAAACAGGTACAAGAACCTATAAGGGGTCATTTAGTAGAGTGCATAAGAATAAAGCTAAATAGAGTGTATTAGTAATGCTTGCGTTAACAATGCATGTATTAGTTATGTTTGCATTAATTATACATAAATTTTTTATGCATTGTTTGGTTTGATGCATTAAAAGTAACATGCATTGCATAAAAAAAATATTTACAAAGATACCCTCCACTATTATGGTGGAAAAGATGTAAAAAAAAAATAAGGGGCAATTAAGTCTTTAATTATGATAATGCATGCATTAAAACCAGTGCATTGCTAATACCTAGAAATCTATGATATTAGTAATACACACCTTAATACACAATAGAGTGTATAATTAATGCAAACATTAATTATACATAGGTTGAAAAAGAGTATCAAACAAGCTACTAGTAATACACAAGGCTAATGCATGCATTATTTTTCCTAATACACTCTACCAAACGACCCCTAAGACAAGGATGGAGCTACACCTAGCTAAGGGTAATCAGATGAACAACCTTCATCAGAAAACTTTTACGAGTATATATGTTAAATATCGATATTTTTTTATATATACACTAATTGTTCAACACCTTTGACATAGTGAAGAAAGATAGCCTAGTGGTTAAGGTTGTTCAAATTTGCCTTGGAGGTCTGAGTTCGGGCCTAGACTTAGGTATTTTAGTTTACTTTCTAGTTCAATTTTTTAAGTTAAAAAAAAAGAACAGAAGTCATAGTTCCGTTTTGATAATCTGACCAGTAAGGTTTATTTTTATACTTTTTCTAAAGTATGAACACCCTTGACGAAAATCCTAGCTCCACCACTGCCTAAGAGTATAATTTATAAAATAAATAAGACACAACTCCCACCATAATAAGGAAAGAGGAGTATAAGTTGTTGGAGATCATCTTCGCCTTTATCTAAGAAACATCACTGACCTTGCAACCGGACTATGTCAAGTGACATAACAAGAATAGTATCAGTAAAAACAACATGAACTGGTAGGCATCATCGGTCGATCCGAATCAATTTCTAGCATATAGTAATCATTATGCGTAAAATGAAGTAAGGAGAGTAAGGGACGATTCTTACGTTAGATTTGACATCTGGGACGGGGTGATCGGGGCGAGAAAAGTGAAGTTTTAGGGAATGAAAGAGAGAAATGGGTGAGAAACTCATTTCTCACCTTTTTATTCTTTCTAATTCGCATCGAGCCGGTACAACAGTGGCTGGGCAACAGTTACAGCGTTGCCGCTATATCGGTATTATTTTTGCTATAGTGGGGTAAAACTTGGTGGGTGGGAAAAATTTATGTGGCTCCATTCATGTTAATTTCCTAATCCAGTAAACTTGGGTACATGAGATGTGGTAATTTTGTAGGGTTCACGTATGGTCTCAATTCCCTCTTGACGTTGTCAAATTAGGCGATGATCTTGCGTGACTGTCTTGTCTTTCCTTCCGCCCAGATAATCATTCAGTTATGAACAATGGATAAATTGATCTCCTAAGCCACTTTAAGCTTGAGAACAATGGAGGTGCGAAATTTCAGTGCAGAGAGGCTCAAACACATGAAATTTCAGTCTACGTCCGTCAAGATTCACCCCGACAAAGCTAGAAGCTCATGTGCAGAGTTCTTCAACAGTTGTTTGGCATTCAAGTATGCTAGACTTTTAACTCAGCATATAGACATGTCTTTAATTGCATATTAACTTGTAAATTGTCGAAAGGTTGCATGTATAGGCTTTGGGGCTTAGAGTTGGGCGAACGAGTGCATGGATCATGATTTTTAGGGTGTCGAGGTACTTATCTTAATAATATTGATCTTACGAAAGTTGCTAGATGTTTTACTAGGGATGGTAATCGATGGTTTATGGGTTGTAAGCGGGAAAAACTTTCCAAAAGAGTTGTCTCTGAGTAGGTGATGATTGTTGTTTTTCAAATTGTGTTATGTATGCACGTTAACTGTCTCTATAGTGAAACATGTGTAATGTATGTTGGGGAAAACATGAGGGTTGAATGTAAAATGATGAAGTGGTGACAATCTCATGCAATGAAGGTGTTTTTGTTTACTTGTATCACATGTGTGATTGGTCCGTGAGTGGTTGGGAACTGTCTTTAAATGCTGGGAGGGTTCTTATATAGATCGGGAGGGCCTGTTAAAAATTGTAGATGATGTCTGAGGGATCATTGGTGGTCTGAGTTACTTGAACGGTGTGACGAATCATGTATGGATAATTGTCTTGATTTTTGGACATGTCTCGGGTGGTTGTTCAGTCAGGTTATTGACTGGGAGTTTTGCTTATGCACTAACTTGTGCGGTTTTGTGTTTGGGACTTATCTGATAACGGAAATTTGAGTCAAGGTGATTTAATAAGAGTCTTACAGGTGGTTTACTAGATTAGTCAAGAACTAGAGTGTTGGCAGGAGAGCTTGAGGGAGAGTGATAAACTGGTTAATGGAGTCCGTTAGTGGATTTGAATTCAAGAATGAAATTGGTAAGGAAATCATGGTGTTGGTATAATGACTGGTATCAAAAGGTCTCTATGTGATAGAGGGGTTAAGTTATGATCTGATATGACGAAGAAAATGCCTAGATGGTGGAGTTGGTAGCGGAAGAAGGTGGGGGTGTAACACCCCGAAAATTTTTTGAGCTAAGACTTGAACCATCCTTCGTAGTGAGAGAGTTTTTACAAAGGAGTTAAATTTTTTCTTAAGTGTTAAGGTCACTAGATGTAACACCTTGAGTTCCAAAAAGAACTAAAGAGAATTCATTCAAGTCATTCCTTAGTTTTTTTAAGTTTTGGGTCAACTTCAAACAACCATAACTTTCAATACAGGATGAGTTAGGTGACCTATAAGATATCAAATGAAATATCTCTGAGTCCTCTTTCCAACACCACCGAGTTTGATAATTTTAGAGCTCGTATGAGGGAGATATGCTCGTTTGTAGTCAGACAGTCTATTTAAGAAAAGTTACCCGGATTTAAGAGGGGTATTTTTGTCTTTTCCTTACCCTATTAGATTTAATTCGTTTTTAGTAATTAAATAGGGGTCTAAACTGATTTGGTTTAGTTTTACAAATCCTAATTTACGCTAGGGTTTTAGAAAAGAGTTCAAGAAGAGAAAAGAGGAGAAAAAAGGAGAAAAGTCAAGGTTTCGTCAAGTTCTTGAGGTTTCGTTGCGGATTTGGCCAAGGGTTTGATCCCTAAGAGGTATGCAAGCTTCAACAGTGTTGGGTTTGTTCATCCATGCGCCAATCATAATTTATTCAGCGTAATTTCGTTCTTGAAATTTAAGGATTTAAGTTCTTGATGAGTTCTTGATGAGTTCTTGATAAGTGTTCTTGAAGTTTCATTATAAATCTTATTTTGTTGGGATTTCGATTAGTTCTTGAGATAATCATATGGATTTTAAGTTTTTTGAGTAGATTCTTGTGTACTTTGGTTGGGCATTCGAATCTAAGTGATTGGGTAAGAAACCATTCGATTCTAGGGAAGTTAGGGTCAGAAAACGAGAAAGAAAAGTCGTCGGAGTTTTGTTGGTTGGGGCCTGGCGCCCCACGCCAGCCAGTGTGCCCCAACCACACCTCTGTAGGTAGAGGTCTGGCGCCCTGCGCCACTTAGTGCGCCAGGGTCGCCTGCCTCTACCCCTTCTCCGTCGTTTTGCCTGTCTGAGTTATTTAAAAGGGTTTCTTCAATCCCTATTGATTCTAACTATTCTAAACTGCTTCTAAACATCTAGAAATCATTCATAACATGAATCACAACCTTGAATTCATAATTCAAATTCAAGGTAGAGTTAAAATTTAAGTCTTGAGAGTTCTTTCGAACATTTTGAGAAAGTCCCTTTGAGTCTTTTTGAGGAGTCTTCTACAACTTCTAATAAATTGTTTCAAAACTCAAGCAAGTGAGTATGAGAATGAGACAAATGTATTTATGAGTCTACATTATCATCACGAGATCCTTCATATCATGAACAATAACTCTTGAATTCATAATTCAAATTCAAGAGTGAGTTAAGAGTAGAGTTCAAGAAAGTCTTTCAGTTCAATTGTGAATCCTTTGAGATTAACTATCGACTTGAGCTAAGTTTTGAGGAAGTAAGTATGAGAATGATAAGAGTCGTATACATGAGTTCCATACTATTATTTAGACCCTCGAGTCGAGTCGTTCATTCCCATAATTCCGTATGAACTCCAAAAATTGAGTATCTTTGAGAGGAGTAGTATCTTCAAGTTCTATGTCTTGAGTATTGAGTTCCTAATCCTTTTGAGATTATATTTATAACCATGCGACTACTACATGTTACCCATGAAGGTCCTTGAGTTGAGTAGTTCATACCCATAATTCTGCATGAATCCTATGAGTCGAGCAATCTTGAGATAAGAAATATCATTGAGCCCTTGAGTTGAGTAGTTCGTGCCCATAATTCCGCATGAACCCTATGAGTTGAACATTCTTGAAATGAAAAGTATCATTGAGTCTTTGAGTTGAGTAGTTCATGCCCATAATTCCGCATGAACCCTATTTTGAGAAGTCTTTTTCAAACCTTTTTAAAACTTGTTTTTAAGACTTGAGCATATGAGTTTGAGAAAGAGTAGCGTTGAGTTCATAACTTCAAAATGAATATATGGGAACTAAGTATTCCCAAGAGTAAATGTTTTCACATTTAAAAGAGGAGGAAACTGAGATTTCCAAAAGAGTTTTGAGCAATTTGAGTACCATCTCTTTTAAGAGAAAGATTTTTGAGTAATAATCTCAAAACATAGAAAGAATTATGTTTTTAAACATATGAGCTAGATATATTTTGGGAGTAGTATTGAGCACCGATATGAGGGACAGTTCTAACAACTCACAATCCCCATAAACCATGTAGCCAACGTGGGTAGAAAGGGTCATACTTTTTAGATGATTCATTATTGCTTTTTAGCATAAACTAGTGGATCTACTTAGTTGAGGAGTTCTATACCCCTGCAAGGTATAGGACAGTTCTGGCACCGTGGGCGAGACGCTATATCAACACATAGATCATAGTGATGGTTGTCGGTTAGAGAATCTCCCAAAGAGTTATATTGTATTTTTATATACAAATTTAGTTGTTATTGTATTCTTCAATACATTGAGTTGCTATCTACTGTTTTAAAAGCTTTCCATATATTGCATCTTTTATTATTGCTTTATCTTGAGTTGAGTATCAAGAGTTGAGTATCCAGAGTTGAGTATCTTGAGTTGAGTATCTAATCTTTGAGTTGAGTATCTTATTCTTGAGTTGAGTTTAGTTGAGTGAGTTGAGAAGAGGTAAGTATGTTTCCTTTATATCAAGTTCAAGCTTATGTTTATGCTTTAGAATTCCCTTTACATGCTCGTACATTCCATGTACTGAGCCATTTGGCCTGCATCATTTCATGATGTAGATACATGTATTCAGGACCATCAACAAGCGCTTCGTTGAGGTCATGGGATATTCCAGTCAGCTTTGGTGAGCCTTTTCATATTCCGGAGGATTTCACCTTTATCTTACAGTTAGTAGTTTTGAGATGTCGTGGGTCTTGTCCCGATATCCTTCTGTAATAGTAGAGGCTTCATAGATAGACAAAGTTGAGTAGTTTTCAGTATGTATCTTCTTTGAGTTGTTTTTTTTACAAACTCTGAGTTCATCTAGTGAGTAGTTTTCAGATCTTTTAAAGATTGAGTATTTGAGTTATTGAACTTAATTCAGTTTTTTAGCTTTTATATGCTTGAGTTAGTCTTCCGCTTGTAGTCAGCTAGGATGAGGGTTCGCTTGGGGACCAACAATGGTTCTCGAGTGTCGGCCACGTCCAAGGTGTAGGGTCAGGTCGTGACAAACTTGGTATCAGAGCACAGGGTTCAAGAGTCCTAGGGTGTCTATGAAGTCGTGTCTGTAGAGTCCTAGTTATCGATGTGAAGCACGCAGATCTATAATTAGGAGGCTACAACATTTAGGAACTATCTCACTTCTTTCATACTCTTAATCGTGCAATAGAGCTATGTCATAGAGATTTATTCATACTCGTGCGTTTCTCAGATTCATTTGACTACCCCTCATACTAAAGGTAGTTGAAAAGTAAAGTCGAAAAATCCTTATGGATGAGTTATTCTTAGCAAGAGTCTTGAGGAGGTCATGAGACTGCAGAGGGGCTTGAGAGAAGCCTGTGAGTGAGTTAAGTGTTGAGTTCGAGAAAAATGCACCCCTATTCATAAAAATCATGCGTTCGAGCTAAAAGCGAGTTGTACACTCTTCCCTAAACCTTATTCAGCTGAGACCTTTAAGAGGATGGTATGTTTAGAGCTTGGGTAATATCTTCACCCGAAAAGGTAACATGAGTTACAAGATCACGAGCAATAGTAGTGAAAGTGCCCAGAGTTAGATGAAAGTATGTAGAGGTATAGAGATCTATGAAAGGGAGATAGTGATGGGGAATATTATGTTATTATAGTCATGCACCCAATAAGTTATTAATGAGGAGTTTTCCCTTATGGGTAGACTAAAAAGCGATGAGTTGTGAAGATCTCTTGATATGAGGTAGAGTAAGAGTTGCTAGTCAAGATGAGATAGAGTATATATATTTTTAACCAGAATAGAGTTGATGCCGATGTACCATCGTGTTAGAGGAGGCTAAATATATGTGTTGAATAGAAGCACAGAGTATTCATGAAGTGATAGATCTAAGCTAGACTTATGATATGTTTGAGAGGGTCATGATGTTCAGAAGTTTATAAAACTGATTAAGTAATGAGGTATAGTATAGTAGGCGAGCAATCGTATTGATATTCAGGGTTAGTAATGAACATTAAGCTTGAATTTGAGATGAGTGTCATGATCGAAAGAATGGAAATATGAGGGTGATGATGTTAGTCTTGGGATTTGATCTAGTAGACTTGACATAGAGTTTGTGAGGAATTTGGATGTTAGCTGCAATAAATATGAGTGGTACAAGTGAGAGACCCTAACCTTTAGATAAGGGCAGTGAAGTGTGGCTAAGTCACAAGAGTAACAAGAGTATTAAGAGATGTACCGAGAGAGTATGTAATCATAAACGGTTAAGAGAAACACCTTAGAAAGAGGTCTTAGTACCTGTTTATTGAGAGTTCGGTAGTCATTAGATAAACTTCTCCCGAGTGTTAGTAAAAGAGGATGTAGACCAGTTAGAGATGATGTAATAGGTCCATAGCTTTCAAGTGTCAGCTTTAGACCTAAGGGGAAATGACAAGATGAGAAATCAAGTCAAGTGTTTGAGAGTAAGATAGTAATGAGTTCCAAAGAGTATGGGGGATATCCTTTCGGAGGTCCTTTTAGTAATGGAGTGATGTTAGAAAGAGGAGGTTGATGTTCTTATTATGATAGTGATGGTGTGACAATTCTAAGGTTGTAAATGAGGAGGAAGAGGAGGATGAATTTTTACTATGAGAAATAGTTAAATGAGAGCCCTTACTTGGTTCCGAATGAGTTGGTTAGTAGGAGTCCATGGAGTTGTTAGAATACTAAAATTGAATGTGGTGTTGTTAAACATTAGGTGGTTCTTGATATGAGCCCAATGTGGTGGTAAAGAGTAATAGTCTTGGGATGAGATTCCCTATAGAGAGGTATAGAACCCGAACCTAAGGATTTGGGTTAAGCTTGAATATAGTAAGAGCATACCATTAGACTCAGACCTTAGTAAGAGTAACCCCATTCCATACCCAGTCCAGTCGTCATTCGAGGATGAATGATCCCAGGGGGGAGATGTTGTAACACCCTGGAATATTTTTGAGCTAAGACTTGAACCATCCTTCGTAGTGAGTGGGTTTTCACCAGGGAATTTAAATTTTTCTTAAGTGTTAAGGTCACTAGATGTAGCACCTTGAGTTCCAAAAAGAACTAAAGAGAATTTATTCAAGTCATTCCTTAGTTCTTTTAAGTTTTGGGTCAACTTCAAACGACCATAACTTTCAGTACATGATGAGTTAGGAGACCCATAAGATATCAAATGAAATATATCTGAGTCCTCTTTCCAACGCCGTCGAGTTTCCTAATTTTCGAGCACGTATGAGGGAGATATGACCGTTTGAAGTCAGGCTGTCTATTTAAGGAAAGTTACCCGGATTTAAGAGAGGTGTTTTTGTCTTTTCCTTACCCTATCAGATTTAATTCATTTTTAGTAATTAATTAGGGGTATAAACTGATTTGGTTCATTTTTACAAATCCTAATTTACGCTAGGGTTTTAGAAAAGAGCTCAAGAAGAGAAAAGAGGAGAAACGAGGAGAAAAGTCAAGGTTTCGTCAAGTTCTTGAGGTTTTGTTGCGGATTTCACCAAGGGTTTGATCCCTAAGAGGTATGTAAGCTTCCATAGTGTTGGGTTTGTTCACCCACGCACCAATCATGATTTATTCAGCGTAATTTCATTCTTGAAATTTACGGATTTACGTTCTTGATGAGTTCTTGAAGTTTCATTCTAAATATTATTTTATTGGGATTATGATTAGTTCTTGAGATAATCGTATGGATTTTAAGAGTTGTTTTGAGTAAATTCTTGTGTACTTAGGTTGGTTATTCGAATCTAAGTGATTGGGGAAGAAACCATTCGATTCTAGGCGAGTTAGGGTAAAAAAACGAGAAAGAAAAGTCGTCGGGGTTTTTTTGGGTTGGGGCCTGGCGGCCCACGCCAGCCAGTGCGGCCCAACTACACCTCTGTAGGTAGAGGGATGGCGCCCTGCGCCACTCAGTGCGCCAGGGTCGCCTGACCCTACCCCTTCTCCGTCGTTTTACCCGTCTGAGTTCTTTAAAAGGGTTCCTTCAATCCCTATTGATTCTAACTACTCTAAACTGCTTCTAAACATCTAGAAATCATTCATAACATGAATCACAACCTTGAATTCATAATTCAAATTCAAGGTAGAGTTAAAAGTTAAGTCTTGAGAGTTCTTTCGAACATTTTGAGAAAGTCCCTTTGAGTCTTTTTGAGGAGTCTTCTACAACTTCTAATAACTTGTTTCAAGACTCGAGAAAGTGAGTATGAGAATGAGGAGAATGTATTCATGAGTCTACATTATCATCACGAGATCCTTCATATCAAGAACCATAACTCTTGAATTCATAATTCAAATTCAAGAGAGAGTTAAGAGTAGAGTTCAAGAAAGTATTTGAGTTCAATTGTGAATCCTTTGAGATCAACTATCGATTTGAGCTAAGTTTGGACAAAGTAAGTATGAGAATGATTAGAGTCGTATACATGAGTTCCATATTGTTATTTAGACCCTCGAGTCGAGTCGTTCATGTCCATAATTTCGCATGAACTCCAAAAATTGAGTATCTTTGAGAAGAGTAGTATCTTCAAGTTCTAAGTCTTGAGTATTGAGTTCCTAATCCTTTTGAGATTATATTTCTAACCATGGGACTACTACATGTTACCCATGAAGGTCCTTGAGTTGAGTAGTTCATGCCCATAATTCCGCATAAACCCTATGAGTCGAACAATCTTGAGATGAGAAGTATCATTGAACCCTTGAGTTGAGTAGTTCGTGCCCATAATTCCGCATGAACCCTATGAGTTGAGCATTCTTGAAATGAGAAGTATAATTGAGTCCTTGAGTTGAGTAGTTCATGCCTTTAATTCTGCATAAACCCTATTTTGAGAAGTCTTTTGCAAACTTTTTTAAAACTTGTTTTAAGACTTGAGCCTATGAGTTTGAGAAAGAGTAGCGTTGAGTTCATTTTTTCAAAATACATATATATGGGAACTAAGTATTTCCAAGAGTAAATATTTTCATATTTAAAAGAGGAGGAAACTGAGATTTCCAAAAGAGTTTTGAGCAGTTTGAGTACCATTTCTTTTAAGAGAAAGATTTTTGAGTAATAATCTCAAAACACAGAAAGAGTTATGTTTTTAAACATATGAGCTAGATATATTTTGGGAGTAGTATTGAGCACCGATATGGGGGAGAGTTTTAACATTTCACAGCCCATAAACCATGTAACCAACGTGGGTAGCAAGGGTCATACTTTTTAAATGATTCCTTATTGCGTTTTAGCATAGACTAGTGGATCCACTTAGTTGAGGAGTTCTATACCCTGACAAGGTATAGGATAGTTCTGGTAGCGTGGGCGTGATGATGTATCATCACATAGATCATAGTGATGGTTGTCGGTTAGAGAATCTCCCACAGAGTTATATTGTATTTTTATATACAAATTTAGTTGTTATTGTATTCTTTAATACATTGAGGTGCTATCTACTGTTTTAAAAGCTTTCCATATATTGCATCTTTTATTGTTGCTTTATCTTGAGTTGAGTATCCAGAGTTGAGTATCTTGAATTGAGTATCTAATCTTTGAGTTGAGTATCTTATTCTTGAGTTGAGTGAGTTGATAAGAGGTAAGTATGTTTCCTTTTTATCAAGTTCAAGCTTATGTTTATGCTTTAGAGTTCCCCTTACATGCTCGTACATTCCATGTACTGAGCCATTTGTCCTGCATCGTTTCATGATGCAGATACATGTATTCAGGATCATCAACAGGCGCTTCATGGAGGTCATGGGATATTCCAGTCAGCTTTGGTGAGCCTTTTCATATTCTGGAGGACTTCACCTTTATCTTACAGTTAGTAGTTTTGAGATGTCGTGCTTCTTGTCCCGATATCCTTCTGTAATAGTAGAGGCTTCATAGATAGACAAAATTGAGTAGTTTTCAGTATGTATCTTCTTTGAGTTGTTTTTTTTACAAACTCTGAGTTTATCTATTGAGTAGTTTTCAGATCTTTTAAAGATTGAGTATTTGAGTTATTGAAGTTAATTCTATTTTTAAACTTTTGTATGCTTGAGTTAGTCTTCCGCTTGTTTGTTAGCCAGGATCAGGGTTCGCTTGGGGACCATCAATGGTTCTCGAGTGCCGGCCACGTCCAGGGTGTAGGCTCGGGTCGTGACAGGGGTTGTCTTCAAATACAGTGTATGAAGTTCCAGGATGGTATTACTTGGCAGTAAGGGTGGGGACCATCACAATCCGAGCCTACACCCTAGGTGTGACCGATACTTAAGATCACGAATGACCCCAAGTGGATCCTTGGTACTGGCATTCTTCTAATGAAATGATATGACATTTTATGAAATGCTAGTAGAAGATGAAATTCATTTAACTTAAACATATACTTAATATAAGTCTGAGCAGAATAATCAAAAGTTCTATGAGACTAAACAATTTATGTCTGAATATAAGTCTCTACTAACTGGAATGAAGAAAAGAGTTTGTTGGAACATGTCCCCTAGCTACCTTAAAATAAATAATATCCCTAATGAAATGTCTAACTAATAGACACTCTATAAATCCTCGAATGAGAAGGACTCACCAACTGCTGACTGGACTGCTGCAACCTGTCTAGCCACGAGTCTGAGAGCGAATGCTTGAATCTACATCATAAAAGGATGCAACACAGAGAAAAGTATGTTGTCACTATGTGGAATGTACTGAATATGTAAGATGAAACCAAACACAATCATAAAGTAACATAGTATAAAAGAAAGGTATCTCGAGACCAGTGTTTGAATGTCATATATTATAAGATCTTAATGATGATACAAGTTCATAAAATTAATAGTAGCTTTATTGGGGAGTTTCTTACAACCGACAAACACCATGTGAGCTGATGATGTCCAACTTACGATCCTAGTTGGGTGGGCTTCCCTATACCTTGTTGTAGTATATAACTTTTTTGTCTAATGTGGATCCACTAATTGGGACTCAAATGGCTAAAGAAGTTGACTGTCAAAGCGGCATACTCAAATCCTATGGTGCCACGTAGTTAAGAGACTTGGATTTTCTAAACTCGCGTCCTCTCGTTGCTAAATAATCCTCCTAAAATAATATACTTATATGATATACTCATAATTTGATAAACTATCTGTCTATCTGAATAAAGGGTGAGACAGAGCTTAAACTTTCTAAAATATACCTTTCAAAATCATCATTATAACTTAAATCATGAGAAAGTTTCCTAGAACTTGCATAGCTTGTAGATATTCAAAAATAATTTTCATAATAACATAAAGACTCTAAAATCATGTGCTTAAATATAAGCTTCATAAATCATACATGTCAATTAACTCATAAGAATGACAATGGAAAACCTTGCTAAGTATAAAAAAATACAATAATCAAGAATCCATAATGATAAATAACTAATCCAAGAAATCATGCATTTTGATCATAAATGTGATGAATTCACAAGTGGATTTGAAAATCCTAACTATAAAATTAAATTCATGAAGATTGAAAAATCTTGACAAGAGGGTGGAAGGAATTCCTCATTGAAGTCTTACATACCTTAGTAAGGAAGCTTGATGGAGAATCTTGAAAGATGAACCTGTAACACCCCAAAAATTTCTAAGCTAAGACCCGAATTATTTTATAACACCTCGCAACTCTACCCTTAAAATATAAATCATTCGTCGTAAGTATATGAGCTTGAACCGAATGATATCCCACTTGCTCATGTGTTATAAAGTCCTTTACCACGTTTATAAAGAGTATATAAAGTGATCTAGGGTCATAAGGGACCTCAAACACCCAGCCAAGTTCAAAGCATTCAGGTTGGCTAAGTTCTCGTATGAGTTTATATAAAGGTCAACTTCAAATGATAATATCTCTCAGCATATGATGAATTAGGTGGCTTATAACGTATAAAATTAAAGGTTTATCAATCTTCTTTCCAACTCCACCAAGTTTCTTTATTTTGAGTTCGGAGTATAAAGGTATGGTTGTTTTACTGTAACATATCGGGCTAGGAATTTAGGTGAACTCACATGTCCAATCGGTGATCCGCCTAATGGGTTGGTGAACCACCGATTAGCTAGTTGAATATTTTTGAAAACCATAAGTTTCTATTCATTTGGGCAATCTAAAGTCTCATAGAGCGATCCGCCGATTATTTTTTGCGAGGAAACTTCCAGATCGCCGATTTGGCCGGCGGGATTTATTAAAAGGTCATTTTCTTACATTTCTAGAAGGGTATTCTTGACCTTTTACCCACAATGAACTTCCCTAAGTCCAAATTACAACCTAATACCATCATTGTACGTATAGAAACTCTCAAAATCTCCAATTCTCATTCTACCAAAGATCAAGAACTTCAAGAAAGGATTTCTCCAATTTCTCAAGATCTAAAGTCTCCAAGTTCAAGATTCTCTTCAATGATCCTAAGGTTTCAATTCAAGTTTTTTCTCTACTCTTCATCTCCAAGAAAACCGCAAGGAAGACAAAAGTTAGGGTTTCAAGTCTTCCAATCAAGTTCTTCTTCAAGAACTTTATTCTTCTAGGTATGTAAGGCTATTCATGGTGTTGGACTAGTTCGTCTTCACGCCCTACATCTAAATTCAGTCAGTAAGAATTAAATCCAGTACTCTACTCAAAGATTCATGAAATTCTAAATTTGAATTGTATTCTTATTCCAAGTTCTGATTTCTAAATTATGAGATTATGATATTTTATGCATTGAGATTATTAGGTTGTTGTTCATGCTTTTATTTCACATGAACCCTGGTTGATGATACTTTGTTGAAAGCCTTTGTGCATTTATTTTCATGCATTGATTTTGAAATTTAAAGAGAGTTCAAGAGTATTTTAAAGTTTCTTTTGTGGATAAGGCAGAAGTACCCCCTAGACTATGACCGAAATCCCAGAGATACACCTAAACTTTACTAGGGTCTTATTAACCCCCCCCCCCCCAAACTAATTTAAAATGGGATAAATACACCACACATGCTGACATGGCATAGAGAGTGTGCACACTCTCTTGAAGACAAGTGATGAGTGCAAAAATTGGACACATGTCATTTTTTGATAACTTTATAATTAGTTAGTACACATATTTATTGATATTAAAACTTATAAATATTTTATTATCTTTATTTATTACTTTGTAAAATATTTATTTTAATTTCTTTTCACTTTAAACTTTTTTTTAATTAATTTATTATCTTTTCACTTTTAATTATTTTAAAAAAATTATGTGTATTATTTTAAAAATAATTTAAATGTGTCATTTAATTTTAACGTTTTAATTTTTTTATATTTAATTTGATTTTCTTCTCTTATTTTGATATCCGTTCAAAATTAACTTATTTTAAATACACGACATTTGGAATTAAATTTATAATCAAATCAAAACGAAAGACAGAGAAAATAAAATCAATAGAAATTAAAGAGAAAAAATAATGATTGTAGGTAAAAAAAAAGTTTCGTTATAAGGTAAAAAAATCTATATTAACTTAATTTAAATACAAGATAAAGAAAATAAGAATATTTTTTTAAAAAGATTAAGAAAAAATTCATTTTTTTCAATTTTTATTTAAAAAACTTATTTTTAATTAAAAAATAAAAAAAAGTAATATTTACACACATGGCGGGTGAGTGTGTACAAACACAACCAACTTGGGTGGTTCAAGGTTCCACATCAGCACAAAAGGTACACAAAACCACATCAGCACAAAAGGTACACAAAAATACGAAAAAATGAGTTCAGGGGGTAATAGGACCTTAGTTAAGTTTAGGTATGTCTAGGGGGATACTTAGGCCTTATCCCTATCTTTTGGGAAGAGTTTAAGAGAATACAAATGGTTCCTAAAGTACTACTTTCATATTGAGAAAATAACTACTATTTTTAAGAGGAGCATAAATAGTTTTCAAAAGCATTTCAGCTAGATAAATAGAAGTTTAGTTATCCTTTAAAGAAAGTATTATTTTCACATTGAAAAGAGAGTAATATTTTCAGAAAAGTATATAGAGTTTTTAGAGTATTTAAGAAAGATTGAGTACAGTTCAGCTACATGTTAAAGAGGCCCTTTTGAGAAATTATCTCAATCCAGAGAGTACTTTTACATGAGCATACAATTATATTGTGCAAGTAGTATTGAGCACCGATTTGGGGTAAGAGTTAAGATAACTCAAACTCCATAAAGCCATCGTAGATAGGATCTTACCGCAAGACGGGCAACTCCTCACCTTCCTCAAAAAGGCTTTTTAGTGGATCCAACAGTTCAGTTGCGTCTTATACTCCGAAAAGGTATAGAGCGGCTCTGGCAATGTGGATAAGATGTTGTATCATCACGAGACTCATAGTGATGGTTGTCGGTTAGAGAAACTCCCCAGTAAAGTAAAGTATATTTTTATTTATATATTTCAATTCAATATTTACTATTGTTGCATTCTTACAGTAAGAGCTTAAATGATTTTCATCATGATATATATTATCTACAGTTGAGTTACCTTCAGTCTTTCAGTTCAGTTATTTGTTTTATTCATCCCTATTGCATACTCGTACATTAAATGTATTAATGTCATTTGACCTGTATCTTTTCATGAGGCAGATATAGGAATTCAGGATCATCAACATGCACTCCATTGAGATCACTTTGCACTTCTTGCTAGCTTTGATGAGCCTTCGTTGAGTTCCGAAAGACTCCACTCTTGTCTTTCAGTTTAGTAGTTTTGAGGTATCGTGGGTCTTGCCCGATATCCCTGTTGAACTATAGAGGCTACATAGATAGTTAGTGTTGAGTTTCTTTCAATATTTGATATACCGTGAGTTTATGGTATTTTTGATGCATTTCACTTAGAGTTTGTGTGTGTCTTGGGCTATTTTGCTATTGGATATAATGTTTTTATGTAATCTTTTGCAGGAAATTAGTTCGGAAGCGGTTGACTGAAAATTGGATTGAAAAGGTAGCAACAGCAACTGACGAAGCCAACGATGGACCTTAGGTCCAACGACGACCCGTAGGTGATGCAACGTAGGTGAAGTTCAGGGAAGTCTGACCAAGTGTGGAACCACGGAAGCCAATGACGGACCGTAGGTCAAATGATGGCCTGTCCTGCACATCCGTCGATGAGATCAGAAAGTTTTGAGTTCCAGTACCCGAACCACGGAGGTAACCCACGGACCGTAGGTCGACCCATGGTCTGTAGGTCAGGCCGTCAGTCAAAACCGCATCTGACCCAGTTTTATTTATTTTCGTTTCCTAATTGATTTAGGATTTGAACACTATAAATATTAGTTGTTATTTCCATTTTTAGGGGTTACACAATATTAGAGACTTTTGTTTTGGTCTTTTGGAATTATTTTGCAAACTCTTAGCAATTAATTTCCAAAAGTTGGTTGTATGCAATTTCACTTTGAATTTCAATTCACGATTTCGGTTTTCATCTATTCTAATTGTAAGTTCATGATTTCTTTTAACCTAATTATGAATTGTGAATTCTCAACACAACTAGGGTTGTGGAAACCATGAGCAATTAACAATGTATAAATAATAATTAAGTAATTCTTGAATAGTGTTTATGCATGTATTGTTAATTCTTTCGTTTAAAAGTCTTTCTAGCGGTGCGCAACATTAGAACTCTCCTCGTTCCTACTTGCCTTACCAAGGGGGTAATGAATGAGAACAATGAGGGAAAGAGTGTCACCGCATTCCTGAAAAATAATATCTTCTCCAGATTTGGTACACCAAGGGTAATCATAAGCGATGGAGGTTCTCACTTTTGTAATAAATTGTTTAAGGCGTTGCTTGAGAAGTATGGTGTTCTCCACAGCATAGCAACCTCGTATCATCCGCAGTCGAATGGGCAAGTTGAAGTGTCAAATCACGAGATAAAGCAAATTCTTGCACAGACCATGAATGCCAACAGAACTGACTGGTCAAGGAGGCTTGATGATGCTCTATGGGCTTATGGCACTGCATTCAAAACTCCTATAGGTATGTCCCTCTACCAACTTGTATATGGGAAGTAGTGTCATTTGCCTGTAGAGATAGAGCATAAAGCTAAAGAAGTTGAATTTGGATTGGGGCGCTGCATCGAGTCAAAGAATGAATGACATAAATGAGCTTGATGAGTTTCGCCTAAAAGCATATGAAAGTTCAGTCTTCTACAAGGAGAAGATGAAGAAGTACCATGATCAGAAGATCGATAAGCGTGAATTTGTTGCCGCTGATTTGGTGCTCTAATTTAACTCAATGTTGCGCTTGTTTCCTGGCAAGCTCAAGTCCAAGTGGACCGGGCCATTCAAAGTAACTCAAGTATTTCCACATGGAGCGGTTGAGCTCGAGAACAAGGAAGGAACAAGGTTCAAGGTGAACGGTCAGAGGATAAATATCTACTTGGGGAAATCTGAGAGTGTCAATGAAGTGATAGAGGAATGGGATCTTGGTGAAGTCTGAGTAACTAAGGTGTCTGCGTCGTGCCGCGACGTTAAATCAAGCGCTGCTTGGGAGGCAACCCAAGATATACAATCTAGCCAACTATAGGAGTTTCTTTTCGATATAGGGAGTTTTTTCTTAAAATTGCAGTTTTCTAGATAGATGTTTGTTAATTTTTAGTTTTAGTGTTGGCTAGATATATATAGAATAAGGTCCGTGTCTAAATAGTGTCCAGAAAATGTAAAAAGGAAGTCCTAATGTTTGCTACGTGTGCAGGGAAGAAAAGGAAAAATCTGCAGAAAATAAGCTGATGCAGTGATCTATGGGTCCCAACGACAGTCCGTCGGTCCATCCACGGACCGTGGTTGGCATCCGTATATCCCAGGTATGTCTCTCAATTGTTACTAAGTGTCAGCATGATCCACGGAACCCATCGACGTACTGTCGATTGACTCACGGACCATCGATGGGGTTTCGTGGGTCCAAGTTAGGGTTTCAGATAACCCGACCCGGACCCCCATTAAATAAAATCCTTTCATTTTTCAAAACATCCCCCACTTCCCTCCTTTCACCAACCGTTTCAAACCGTTCAATCACCCCCAAAAACACCCCTTAAACTACCCTATTACATCTATACAATATTCCCTTTCCATTTTCATTCCCAATTCATTCAAATCTCCCTTTCGTCTCTAAATCTCTCTCTCCTCACTTTCTTTCTTCCACAAATACTCATTCAAGTACGGGTTATGTGTCACTTTTTCTTGGGTTTTCTAAGGAGAAGTAGAAATTAACACACTCCTAAACTTCGCTTTGCTTGTAAGGTAATCGATCTCACTAAAACTTTGATTTTTTTCATTGTTTAAATTGAAATCAACGAAGTTGTACTTGACCTCAAATAGGAGTTTGCATGATAACACGGTGAAAACTAGTCCTAAAACTACCCTTGGAATGATGGTATTTGGAGTGTGTTGCTAAAAACAATTGAACAAAGTAGATTCGATGTCTAAGTGGGTGTCTTGACTTAGGGTTTTCAGAAATTACTTGATTTGGTGTGAAATTTGACTAGTTGAAACCCTAGGAATGATAGACTACCACAAAATATGTTGAATTGTATGTTTAGACTCAAAATAGTTGTTGATTGTCGTATTGAAAGTGTTGTAGGAAATTTGGGATTAAAACCTGCACAAAAATGATCGACGGCCTCAACCCACGGACCGTAGGTCAACCTACGGACCGTAGGTCGGGGTCTGTCAACTGCAAGCACACAAATATTGACTAAGTTACGAACCACGGTGTGAATAACGGTCCGTCGTTCCATCGATGGGCCGTTCTGCACATCCGTGGTTCTAACATCAGAGACCTAAATATGGACCCTCTGACCTACGAAGGGGACCCACGGGTCGTCACTCCATCGACGGACCATAGGTACCCACCGTGGGTCACCAGAAATAGCTACTGTCTAGATTTTTTTTAATTTTTGTCTAAGTCTAAAAGGTGTTCTAAAATTTTTTCTTGGGTCTCTTTGTGATTGTTACCTACTAACTAAACTTCCACAGGTACCATGGCCCCTACACAAGCATCGGTGTACGCCAGGAAGGGAAAATCTAAGTTTGTCGCCCCGTCCCGACGTCTGATAGATGAGGACAGCGGGGACGAATATGTCCCAAGTACTACCAGAGGCTCCCCTACTGTCCCCCGGATTACTAGGAACATGCCCAGCAAGTCCTATCTTCGAGTGACGAGGTCGAGGTCGAGGTCACCACCCCCAGTCTGAGGAGGGGGCTTCACCTGTAGGAGAGTCGCATTCCAGCTCCCGTTCCAGCGACACTTCCGCTTCATCTTCTGATGCCGATAGCACGGGGGATGCCCAGGACCCACCCAGAGCTGAGCCAGTTCGCGGTGCCACAGAGCCGAACATGTGGTGCGTCGAGGGTCAGTACCAGATTTAAGTTGATGCCAAAATATTGAATGAACACCAGAAAATGGCCCATATTATTACTGAGGAGCGCCAGGTACTTACTGGGAGCCTTCACACTGTGCCCACTATTGAGGAGTTGTTTAAGAAGCACAAGTGTGAGTGGATGGCACGGAGTCTGGGAAAATTCAGTGAGGAGATGACCTGAGAGTTCTATGCCTCCTATGCCGCAACTATTCGAAATGCTATTCCCAAATGGGCTAAGCCACTATCTCAGCCCCCACTTCAGGCTACCTTGGTGCGGAACTTTTCTGTTTACATCTCCGAGACCACTATCCGCTGGTTCATCTATGGCCCAACCCACACTCTGCCAATTAATACAGCGGAGTATGACTACAGGATGGGCGTGGTTCAGTGCGGGGTATTTCAGAGAGATGCCGAGCAAAGAGAGACGTTACTCTGTTGGATGGCCCGTCATATTGCTGAGGATGGGGAGAGCACCGAGTGGGTGCGTAATACTTATATTCCTATCTGAAAGGCAACTCTGAGCTTCACTGCGAAGTTCTTTTGGGCTGTGGTGCGTACTAGATTGTCCCCTACACAGGCGGACAACGTGGTTACATAGGATAGGGCTTTGATGTTAGCAGGACTTGAGATCGACTTCGCCCAGATTCTGATTACGGAGATTCATGAGAGAGCCTTCAAGACCACCACTAATTTGCCCTTTCCTTGTCTCATATTTCATCTGTGCAGGGCAGCGGCGGTGCCTATTTGGCATTGTGATAGGCTGACAGAGGCGACCAAGACTATGGACGTTGGCCTTATTAGAGATGATGCCAACCTTGTTGCACTGCGGAGGGATCCACATGTTGACCTACCTCCCTTGGATGCTGATCTTGCTGATGATGTGGAGCAGATTCAGGCTGATGATACCGCCATACCTCCCACTACTGCGGATGCCCAGGCTCCCCCTTCCACCGCCACCAATCAGGCTTCTAGCTCATCCCGAGCCACTCCCCCTTCAGGGTCCACTTTAGTTCCTCTAGCCCGAGTCCAGAAGTTGGAGACCCAGATGGCTACGTTGCTGCAGCACATGAGACCCTTGATGTAGCGATCTGTAGAGGAGTCCGAGGCTCGTATGGAGCGGATGATGGACGGGAAGATTCAGGCGGTCCATAAGCACCTAGACGCATTTGAGTTGAGAGTTTTGGAGAGGCCTGCACCTACCATCGATGTCACCACTTTCCAGACGGAGTTGACCAGGCTCCGGTCTGATATTGATGCTCTCCTGTCCCCCGCTGAGACTGTACCGGAGACTGCACCTGTGGATGAGGCGGACGATATGGTGATGACTGCACTTTTTTGGCGACACTATGCGACCACCTGACCCTTCCCGTGCGACCGGGAAGCGCCACTGCTCTTCTGACCATACTTTCGACACTGAGGAGGCCGGACGGGCAAAGAAGAAGGAGCGACAACAGTTGGAGGCAGCCCAGAGGCAGTCTATTAAAGATGAGGAGTTGCGACAGCAGCGAGCCCGTGAGGTTGATGTTGGCCCTTCTGGTTCGAGGAGTACTACTGAGGATGTTCCCACGGTTGATGAGGGCGCTACTGATGGCGTTCCTATTGTTGATCCAGTGGGTTCCGGGAAACCGGACCCACCCGCGTCATGATGGGTCTTCGGCGCATATGCGCCACATGTTTGCTTTACCTTATGCTTTATTTTTCTCTTTTTGTGCATTGAGGACAATTGAACCATTTTTTCGTAGGGGGTGGGGTAAATGGGTTGTGAGTGATAGGGTGAAGTCTGAGTAACCCAACTCATAACCCTCCCTTGGGGTTTTCTTACATGTGTTCTTTTTCTCCAAGGGACTGTTTTACTTTTATGTTGAACCGGCATGTGTAGGATTGTATGTGTAGAAGTAGATAGAAAGAATGAAAGCATGATGGCATAAGAGCATGAAATTAATACCCGTCCAAATTTTTGAAATGTGCTAGATCTAAAGGTTTAATGAGTTGAATGTGTTGGATCTTCATGTGACGTGATAAGGAACCGGTATGATAGCATAACTTAAACTAAAACTTGAACTGGGTGATTCAATAATCCGATCATGAAACAATGTGCCAAGAGTGTGTGAGTAGAGTTTGTATGTTCATGCAGTATGTGTCAATCTAGAACTTGCCCCGTTGGTCCTGCTAAGATAATTTAGGCTAGAAGTTGGGAAATGATCATAGGCCCTTGTTCAAATAAGTCCACTTAAGCCTAAAATTCAACCAAAAGAAATAAAATGCTCCCTTTGATCCAAATGTTTGAGCCTAATGAATACCACTTCTTTCAATACACCTAATTCACCTTCCCTAAAAGATTATTTTGGCCCTGGTCCCTCCTTGGACATGTGCACCTTAACTTAGGCCAAAAGCCTAAGTTGAGGGTGGCTGATTCAAAAGTTACCTTAATCTTGGCCCTGATCCGACCTCGGATATTGTGCACCTCAACTCATGCAAAATACATAAGTTGAGGGTGGCTATGCAAAAGGAAACTGAAAGAAAAGGGTATGAAAAGAGTTGTGTGTAAAAGAAGGAAAAGGATAGAGAAAGATGTGACTGAATTCAAAAGAACAAAAAAATGATAATGATGCTGAAAAAACAAAGAAAGAAGAAGTAAAAGAAAAAGAAAAAGTGGAAAAAGAAGAATGAAAAAAAATCAGATTTTTTGTGAGAGAAAGGATTTCTTTGAAGTGAGGGCACTAGTTACATTATTGGGGAGTTAGTACCTTGGTGATTGTTGAAAGTGTATGTGGTGATGTCTATTGGTCTGTCTATGTCATATTTTGATCCGCATGAGATAGCTTATTGAGTCTAAATGAAAAGATTTGCACTAAGTGATGGAATTGATTGAGAAAGCTATATGATTGCTTTAGTATGTATCTTTGCTTCTACATGAGTGTCGTTTAGAGTTTTAGTGTGTCGCTTGAGGACAAACAACAAGTTTAAGTTGAGGGTGTTGATATACCGTGAGTACGGTATTTTTGATGCATTTCACTTAGAGTTTGTTTGTGTCTTGGGTTATTTTTCTATTGGATATAATGTTTTTATGTAATCTTTTGCAGGAAATTGGTTCGGAAGCGGTTGACTGAAAATTTGATTGAAAAGGCGGCAACAACAACTGATGAAGCCAACGACGGACCATAGGTCCAACGACGGCCCGTAGGTGATGCAGCGTAGGTGAAGTTTAGGGAAGTCTAACAAAGTATGAAACCACGGAAGTCAATGACGGACTATAGATCCAATGACGGCCCGTCCTGCACATCCGTCGATGAGATCAGAAAGTTTGAGTTCCAGTTGCTGAACCACGGAGGTGACCCACGGACCGTAGGTCGACCCACGGTCCGTAGCTCAGGCCGTCAATCAAAACCGCATCTGACCCAGTTTTCTTTATTTTCGTTTCCTAGTTGATTTAGGATTTGAACACTATAAATATTAGTTGTTATTTTCGTTTTTAGGGGTTAGACAATATTGGAGACTTTTGTTTTGGTCTTTTGGAATTAATTTGCAAACTCTTAGCAATTAATTTCCAAAAGTTGGTTTTATGCAATTTCACTTTGAATTTCAATTCAAGATTTCGATTTTCATCTATTCTAATTGTAAGTTCATGATTTCTTTTAACCTAATTGTGAATTGTGAATTCTCAAGCATGAGTAGCTAAATCCACAACTAGGGTTGTGGGAACCATGAGCAATTAACAATGTATGAATAATAATTAAGTAATTCTTGAATAGTGTTTATGCATGTATTGTTAATCCTTTCGTTTAAAAGTCTTTCTAGCGGTGTGCAACGTTAGAACTCGCCTCGTTCCTACTTGCCTTACCAAGGGGGTAATGAATGAGAAAAGGATTAAACAACAGAGATTTAGTTAAGAATTTGCTGCTATCTAATAGTCTGACTTTAATCAATTGACGTGAGGGTGAATACCCAACTAAATTGACACGATGACTAATCTGGGGTAAAGGTAAGGGTTAGTAAAGCACACACCGGTATACTTACCAAGTCGCGAGTGAAAGTTCCTACTTGGATTACTAATCACTTAGGGATACATAACTTATCAACCTTGCATGTCAAACACTAGGATAGGATTACTATTATTAGGATTACTGCGTTAAGAGCTTGTGGGGAACACATATACCCTAGTTTCCATCTTAGATTGATATCTCAAATTGTGAATCTTGTTTACTTGTTATTTAATAATTCAAATCAACAATCTACTATTTTAGTTACAAAACCCCCTGTTTACTTTTCTCGAAAATAGCTTGACTAAACGGAGATAATTGTGAGTTAAGTATAAGTCTGAACCATATTCCTCGTGGGATCGACCCCAACCTACAAGTTGAGTTCTTTATTTGTCAATGACCGCTTATACTTCTTTTGGGAAGTGTAATTTAGGCGTATCTTTATTTCCTTTGAACTATTTTGGCAAACTATTATTGTTTTCAGAGTATTTTCTGGCAGTTTTGAGTATACCATTTTGAGATGAGTTTGAGAAGTTTTGAGACTTTTTAATTTACATAATGTTTTAAAGCCTAAATCTGCTCGCGTTAGTCTTCCGCTAAGAAGTCAGTCAAGTCAAGGGTTCTCTTGGAGATCAACAATGGTTCTCAAGTATTGGTAACGTCCAGGGTGTAAGCTCGGAGCGTGACAGAACCCTAGCCTTGAAGTTCCTTGATGTTTCTTGAATTTCTTGAGCGTAGAATTTTAGGAGTGAATGAGAGGATTCAATTATGAAAAAACTGATTTCCTACACGTTTTGGGCATTTAAATAACACCCCAAGTGTTTTTAGGATAAGAATACCAAAATAAATAAATAAATGATAAGAGTTGGAGGACGAAATTTAATTCGAGTGGACAGTGAAATCCGATTTCTCTCCGTGTCGCGGAGCCATCGCGGAACATTTTCCAGGTTAGAGCGTCTCTAGTAAATCAATCATCTCTTTTTACTCAAAACTCGAATTAACACAAACTTGGTGATGTTGGAAAGAAAACTCATAGATCTTTAATTTGATAAGTTATGAGTCACCTAACTCTTCATATTATAAGAGATATGTTAGTTTGAATTTGCCCCTTATATGAACTCATACGAAAATTTAGCTTATAGAAATGCTTTGAACTTGACTTAGTTTAAGAGGTATCTTACGACCTTAAACTACACATGATACACTTAGTACACTTACTAAGGGACTTGACATACATTTACAACTTAGAAATCATCGGGTTCAGACTATATGAATACGAAGGATGGTTCGGATCTTTGCTTAGGAGTTGAGAGGTGTTACAGTGACTGAGGTAATTAGAGTTATAATTGTACCTTCAAGTTTCACGTTTCTTTGATTATTTGCATGATGTTATATGGTGGATTCGAATCGACCGATAATGTCTACCAGTACGTGTTGTTTGTATTGATACTACTCCTGCTATGCCACTTGACATAGTTTAGTTGCAAGATCAGTGATGTTTCTTAGGTGAAAACGAAGATCATCTCCGGCAGCTTCTACCTCTCGTTCTTTATAATGAGAGTTGTGTCTTATTATTTTAAATATTATAATCTCTTAGAAGCTACCTGTTTAGACTAGTTCCTTGAAAGGGTTTCATATATTCTCAAAAGTACTTTGTTTTATTTAAGTTTGAGAGTAATTTTGTATTTACAATAGGGTGTTTAATTTATATTTTGTTCACTCCCGCATTTCATGTTTCGATTCGAGGTTTAGGATTCTCCTATCTAGATATTAGAGTAGGTGCCCACACAGGTCGGTGAAATAAGTTAACAGACTTGGTGAGAAATTATTAGACGTATCATCTTATACAACAAAGGTTAATCCTAAGAGAATTTATTTGCATAAAATGTATCTCATCGGAAGAAAATAAAAAACTAAGGACTTTTGTCTCCATGTGATTGAATTTTAGTAGAGAAAGAACACGTCTGAGGGGTCACAGCAACACTCGTCTAGGAGGCAGCAACAACACAATGCTGCCAGGCTGCAAACAAAAGGATGGGGGGGAGGGGGGGGGGATGTTGATTTAAATGTATTATAACAATCATAACTAAACGGAGAGAAATGGGAGGAAATTGTTTTAAGAATGTCATATAAACTTCCTTTAGAGCATGTTTGATATTGCTACTAAATATAAATTATTTTTAGAAACACTTTTTTTAAAATGACATTTTAGAAAAGTGTTTTCAAAAAACAATAATTTGTGTTTGGTTAATTCGTTTTAAAAATGTCTTTGATTTGCATATTATGTTTGACTAGTAATTTTTTAAAAGTGCTTTTGAGAGTCAAATTACGAAAAAGGACCAGCATCAATGCAATTTTAACATTAAGATTATTTTATAGAGAGGAAATTATTTCAAGTATCTATTACGTATAAAATTTGGAATTTATTTTTTATTTTTATTAAATTATAAATATTCAAACTTTCAATCAATATTATACATATATAAATAAAAATAAATTAAATATTAATTTAATATTACCATAATAATTTAAATATAATTAAAAATATTACGCAAAATAAATTTAAAAATCATTCCACAAATTCAGTCACTACATATGAAAATTCACCACAAAAATAATAAAGCAATGATAGTTTGGTCTTGAAAAAATAATTTTTTTTTTCTGCTTTTTTTAAGAAGCACAAATTTTTAGCTTCTTTCCAACAATAGAAAAACTGTTTCTACACCTAATTCGTCAAACACCTTAATTTTTCAAATAAAATATTTTTTTTGTCAAAATAAGTGTTTTTGGCCTTCCAACAGCAATGTCAAACAAACTCTTAATTTGGTTTCCAAATTCTTGCCAAATCAAATTATTAATCTAATATAAACTATTTGATTGTTGTATTTAATCCCATCATTAGAAACATAATGATAACTCAAACTATGAGTGCTTGGTGTGAACGAGAATGTGCTCAGAAAAATGCTTCCTAAATTTATTTATTTTCCGCGTATGTTTTAAATATTTGAGAGAGTGAATCGTAAACAACTTTTTTTCTGGAAAAATGTTTTCCCTTTATCTGAATTAAAGACGTGTATTCAGTTATTTATAATAAATATAGAAAAAGAATTAATGATATCCTCAAACTATTTGAAATAACTCACGTTTACCCTCCTTTTGTTTTTTATATCAATAACACACTCTCCATCTAGTTTTTGAACCACAAATACCCTTAAAAGTTGCAACCAATAGATATATCAAAATAAGCCGCTGACATGACAGTCCAGCATGACAAATAAGGGGGCAAAAAACCCCTCAAACTATCAAAAATATCTCAATTTTACCCTCCATTTGCTTTGGTGTCAAATATACCATTGTGATCTAATTTTTTATGCACTTAATGAAGTTATTTTCTTTTGGTGGGTTTTAAAAAAAAATTATAAAAAATTTAAAATCATAGGTTCAACTAAAATTTTCAAGTTCAAATGAATTTAAGTAGTAACAAACGAAAGAATTATTTATAATTAAGATATATTTTTAAACCATCACAAATTAAGTTCAAGTTCATTATTTCAAATTTTGTGAAACAAATTTTAGCATGCAAATAAAGTAAGATTATTTGTAAGTTGTTAAATAATGGACCCCAAGTTAAGTTGTATAAAATAAAAAATGATACTCCAAATTTTCGCCAAGTCAAAATAGGGCGTTTATGAGATAAAGAAAGATAAAAAAAAAATCAACTGTCTTTTTGTTCAAATATATCCAATCTTCTTTCTTTAATGCAGAAACTATTTAGAAAATAATCTTATTTTACGTACCATACGTATTGTTATGATCTTAATCTATAAAAAAAAAAAATCAAAATACAAACTCATAAGTCATTACTAATAATTATTCTTATTTACTTGACTTGACTTTATTTTTAATTTATTTGTTCTTTTATGCCATGTATTTTTTTTTACCTTTTCAGGGGAGTTTCCTTTAACATATATCTTCAGTATTCATCTTGTCCGTTAACCGGACCGCCTTTCTCTATCTGACATCTTTTATCGAAAGACAAAAATCAAAACTAAAAAAGATAAATGTAAAAAATATATCTAATTTTTATCTTTTTAGTTTTTTCATATCTAAATGATTGGGAGTATACGTTTCATACTTAAACTATCACTTATACTGATGTGTGTAATATATTCTCTTTTATTCGCAAAAACCTTGCCACATGGAGTTTGTGTAATACACTCTCTTTTATTTGCAAAAAGCTTTTCACATGGCATTCTACATGGATAAAATATTTCACATTGACAAAAATTAAATAAACAATTAATATTAATTAAAAACTAAAGATTAAAGTATTACTATCCAAAAAACTAATTATTTTTTTAAAATAAAATTTAAAATAATTTTCTCACCCCACTCCACTATTTTCTCTCCCCTCCTAGAATCCCCGTCCTTTTATTTTTTAAAATTCTTTTATAAAATATTTTTTTCAAAATTCAAACCTAACTCCCTCCCCCACTCCTCCTTAAAAAAACTAATTTGACATTATTTTTTTAAGAAAATAAAATAAAATTCTACCTCATCCCATCTAACCCTCTACTCCTATGTTATTTTTATTTTAATTTTAACATTTTTCTCGTTTTGTGTTAGATGTGTACATATATTTTTAAGAAAATATTTTTTTTCTAACTTGCGTACTGAATATAACAGAAATAAAAGTTTTATTTTAAAAAAAATCTTGCAGCAAGTAAAAAAATATTATATATATATATATATATATATATATCAAATATGAAACCAGATTATTTTTTTTAGAAGCATATGATTATGTGGGGCGGGGACGTGGGGTAGAATTTTTTTAAAAATTGGGATGGAGGAGTACGGTGAGAAGAAGTGGTGGAGTGGGGTAAAATAAATATTTTACATTTTATTTTATAACTTTTTTGGGGAATAGTAATACTTTAATCTTTAACTTTAACTAATACTAATAATATATTTAAATTTTGTCAAGGTGAATGTTTTGTCCATGTAGAGTGTGATGTGTCAATTATTTTTAAATAAAAAAGAGTGTATTACACTCACCATGATGAGAGTGTAATAAAAGAGAGAGGTGTATTTTTCAAACTAATAAGTGATAGTTTAGATATGAAACTCACACTGTCAATAGTTTAAGTATGAAACTAAAAAAACAAAATAGTTTACTATTATCTCAAATTAAAATAGAGTAAATTACGGTGTGTTCATATCAAGTGTTGTATTTTGAGTTTTGATAATTTAATAAATTACTCAGCAAAGGGATCTGATCCTTAGAGTTTTCGCCGTACAGAACATGTCAATGACGTGCAGCGGTAAAGCTGCAAGAACTGAAGGTGGGAACTGCAGCAGAGGCGCAGAAAGAACAACAGTCCTCGATCAAGGGTGTGCTACTAGATTGTTTTGTCTTTTCTTATTCATGGGATATATTGACAAAAAACAATTTTGCAATAAAAAATATTCAAAGCAATAGTCATTCTCAAGGAAAAATTACTCTCATACGCAACAAAGAACCTGATCGAATGTTGCAAGTATCTTAAGTTGTTAGTTGAGTTTAGTATCTTGTGCTCTCATATTGTAGATCTATTCCTATGTTATTAAGGATAACAAATCATGTCAGTTCATATCATTGTGAGTTGAGTTTGTGGCTACAATTAGCCGAATTGTAATTGTTAAAAGTCCATGTTAACGGAATAGTTGATATGGTGGGCAATAGGATTATTGTTTTGTGTCTTGTAATAGAGGTATTACAAGGTGGGTGGGATTAAAAATTTAATCCTTTGTGAACACTCTCTCGTCTGTATTTATGAGTTCCTTGAAGTTATTAGAGTTTTGAGAAATTTTATGTGACTGATCGTGGTTTTCTTCCATTGAATAAGCATTCACATTAATTACTAGTACAATGAAGGGATCTGGTCTCCTGATTGGTGGTGAACTAATACAAGCCAACATCAAGTTAAAATAGAAGAGTTATAAACTCATATATATACCATGAAACCTTACTTGGACAATAATATGTTAGGTAAGATCAGTTGTTGATAGGATGAGACTCACCATCACATAAATGTCTAGTGGCAAGGCTAACACAGTAAATATATTTATGGTCCAAAAAATAGATGAAAAAGGAAAAAAAATTTATACCAAAAATAAATGAAGGATAATTATAAGCTATTCTGAATAGTTTGAAAGTATTTTTAATCATTTTCCGATAAATATATATAGATATAAATTAGGGAGAATAAGTTAAAGTAGGAGATAAATTAATTAGTGAAAGATTACGTACCATCCCTTAAGAAAACCTCTATTTTTGCGAGGTGGAGGAGCAGCATATGTCGGGGGAGGCATCACTGGAGGAGGACCACCCTGATAATAACCTGCGCGCATGCCACCAGTCACAATACTGTAAACAACAAATTTCGAGTCAAGAAAAATAAATAATCAAAACACAAAAGAAAAATTAGAGTAACAAATTATAGTCTTAAAATTCAATGCAGTGAATGTTTCAATCTCTATGATAATTCTCTAATTTTTCAAATAATATAGTACAGTGAATGTTATAATTTCTATAATACTCAAATACTCCTTCCGTCTCATTTTATATGGCACTATTTGATTTGACATGAGGTTTAATAAAAAATAATAATAACACTTTTGAAATTTGAAATTCTTAAATATTTGTGTGCATGTAAATCAAAGAAATTTTAACGATAAATTGTTTCTAGTAGGTGATATTCTTATCGAAACAGATTTTTTTTTTAAAATGCCACGAATAGGGAATATATAGAAATAATATATATTATAGTAAATACCTTGAGCGGGGTATGGAGTAGCGTACTTTGGAGGTTTGTTCATAATTCAAACTCTGAAATTATTATCAATAACTAATTTGGGGTATAAAATAATAATCAAAGCTGAAAAGCTTGAGGAGAATGAGAGGGAAAAATTTGTTATTTAGATGAAAGCTATATAACGTTAGTAAGTATTGTGTTTCATACAAATGAGGCATCTGGGAAAGTTTAACACGTAGCATGCTCATCACACAAACGTGCCAACACTACAAGGATTCCTAAGTCGTCACTCACAAGACTTTCCTCTTCACTTTTGGCACACATTCTACTTTTAATTACAAAATTAATAAGCTTTGGAACTAAGTTTAATTAATACTCCCTTTGTCCACTTTAAATTGTCATGTTGCGCTTTTCGAAAGTCAATTTAACTAATTTTCAAAGTTAAAATAAATTACATTAATTCGATATTTTAAACAAAAAATTAAGATATTCAAAAAAGCTATATGAAAAGTATTATAAATTTCAATTTTTTGCATATTAATATGATAAAAAATACATCATGAAATATTAGTCAAAGTTATTATCGTTTGACTCTAAAAAAAGAAACTATGACAATTAAAAGTGAACAAAAGTAGTATAATTTTGGACAATATATTTCAATCTTTCAAATTTACCAAAAGTAAGTAAAAAAAATTTGTCTTTCTTTCTTTTTCTTTTTCCTTCTTTTTTTTTTTCTTTTTCTACTAGTAGAAGTGCAAGTAAAGAAGAGGTATCAACATGTCTACTAAATGTCTTTTTTAATTTGTGTAAGGATATTTTAATCTTTTACTTAACAAATGAAACACGCCTTTCAAATACCGTATCATACCATACTATGTCCACCCTTCTTATACTTGAACATACCCTAACCGTCTCTTTCTATTTTCTGCCTGACTTCCAGAAAATATCCATAGTTTCTTTCATCCCGTCAAGTTATAAATTCATGTATGCTCTCTTAAGTTTTTGCCTTAATTTTCTGTATTTTTTTTCCTTTTGTTTTCTTTCCACTTTTCTCTTCAGATTTTTTGCAGAGTAATTTGGATGTTCTGTGGAGCCAACTCTTTCCAGCAGACTTTTATCTTTCTTTCATCACATTTAATCACATTAAACCCCTTTTCTATTTTTTCCAGGTTTAGAAATGCTCATTCTATGCTGAAGTTATAATTTTGGGCAAGGTAAAAATTGACGGTTCTTGTTGATCATTCTTATTCTCTTACCTTTTTTTAATACAGTGACCTCATATCTACGTTTTAGTTTCTCTCCCTATATTATCATTAACTTGGCTTCAGCGTATAACTATGCCCTCCAGCTTTACGTGTGCATAAGTAGACACACGTGTCCTACATGACATAATAAATGTAGCTAGAACGTCACGTAGGACACAAAATTGCCATGTAGGGTGTCATGTAGGACGAATGTGCCTATTTGTTCAATTTTATACAAGTTTAAGTGTCTACTTATACATACCCAAAGTTAAAGATCATAGGAGTCAGTTGACGCCAAGTTAAGAGTCATGTTTAAGTATTATATGTCATTATAAAAATTATAAGCATAGTAATTAGGGATAGTTGGCAAAATAGCCACTTTCAAGACTTAATTGGACATTAAGTCACAAGTCTTGAAAAATTAGGTCTATACCCACTATTTATGACATCACCCATGTGACCTACTTCCAACCTACAAAAACAACTCCTAAGTTTTAATATATACATTTTGGTCCCCCCTTCTTTTCCAACATATATGGAATATTTCATTTATTAAAACTATATTTGAAAAAGAAAAACTCTCCAACAAGAAATCCAAATAGCTCGTTTTTGCTGCTGATTTTGCCAATTTCGATGAATTTTTCAGCGATATTATCCATTTCACAAGTAAAATCATCATCGTCCTAATCATTGCTTTCATTTTTACTCCATTTTCTTTCAAAAATCAAGCTTCAAAATTATTTTCCCTCCATTTTAGAAGCTTGAGAAATTTTCCATAATCACTTGATAACTCATTAGTAGATACATTTCAGTAGTTTAGAAGCATTAAAAATACGTTTCTCCATTGCAGGAGCTCAATTTTGAACCCGATCTCATTCAGTCATGTTTTTGTACGGATTTCGTATCAATCATCGATCGTTAAAGACTGATACTGTAATCTAGTTTTAACACCTCGGTATTTGAAAGAGCTAAAAATAGAAAGAACTAAATTGGAAATAGCAAAATCTGAAATTTTGCAAGTTATGCATAAGTTACGAGTTTTGGATCAACTCAAATTTGGTTGGAAAGAGGATTCGAAGACCTTTCATTTGATATCTTATGGGATACCACCGAGTTGCTAATTTTCGAGCTCGTATGAAGGAGATATGCCCTTTTGAAGTCAAGTTGTTCAATTAAGAAAAGTTACCCGAAAACGTGAGGGGTATTTTAGTCTTTTCCTTACCCAATCAGATTAAAATATTTTTAGTAATATTTTGGGGTCAAATTTGATTTGGGTCAGTTTTACAAATCCTAAATTACACTTAGGGTTTTAGAAGAGAAGAGAAAAGAGGAGAAAAAAAGGTAAATGCAGAACGATCGAGCATTTATTTCGCCAAATCGAGGTATGCAAGTTCTCATAGTGTTGGGTTCGTTCACCTACACGCCAATCATGATTTACATATTTGAATTCGTCCGTAAAGATTGAAAGATTTAAGTTCTTGATGTGTGTTCTTGAAGTATTGCTTTCGTTCTTGAATTAGGATGAGTTTGATGAGTTCTTGAGGAAATCGTATTGAGTTTAAGAGTTGTTTTTAGTAGATTCTTGTGTATTTGTATTGGGTAATTTAATCTAAGGAGAATTTGAGAAAAGGAATCGATTCTAGATGAATTAGGGTCAGAAAACGAGAAGAAAAATTCATCGGATTGATCTAGGGAAGGGGTGGCGCGGCGCGCCCCAGATGCGCCAGTAGGTCTGGCGTGGCACGCCAGCAGTGCGCCACAAATGACTCTCTGAAGTTTAGGGGTTGGCGCCCCGCGCCAGTAGTGCGCCAGGGTCGCCTGCCCCCACCCTTTTTCTGTAGTTTTACCCGTCTAAGTCCTTTTAAAGTGTACATTTACTTCCTATTGATTCTAACTACTCTAAACTACTTCTAAACATCAAGAGATCATTCATAAAATGAGTCACAAACCTTGAATGCATAATTCAAATTCAAGGAAAGAGTTAAGAGTAAAGTCTTGAGATTTCTTCGAGTCATTTTAAGAAGCCTTTTACAAATCTTTTAAACTTATTTTAAGACTTGAGCATTTGAGTTTGAGGAAGAGTATATTTGAGTTCATTTTCTTTAAAATGATATATGGGAACTAAGTATTCCCCAGAGAAATGTTTTTACATTTAAGAAAAAGAGGAAACACCGATTTCCAAAAGAGTTCATGAGTACTATCTCTTTTAAGAGTACACCTTTGAGTAATAATCTCAAAGTTGAGGAAGAGGAAATGTTTTCTTTAAAATATAATGAGCTAAGTTATATTTTGGGATTAGTATTGAGCAACGATATGGGGGAGAGTTCTAACAACTCACAGCCCCCATAAACCATGTAGCCAACGTGTGTAGAATGGGTCATACTTTTTAGATGATTCCTTATTGCTTTTTAGCATAGACTAGTGGATCCACTTAGTTGAGGAGTTTTTATACCCTGGAAAAGTATAGGACAGTTACGGCAGCGTGGGTAGACGTTGTATCATCACATAGCTCATAGTGATGTTGTCGGTTAGAGAATCTCCCAAACAAAGTTATTTTGTATTTTTACATACAAACTGAGTTATATTGTATTTTTCAATACATTGAGTTGTTATCTATTATTTTAAAAGCTTTTCTTTATATTGCATCTTTATCACTGCTTTATATTGAAATGAGTTGAGTTTGAGTTGAGGTTGAGTGAATTGAGACGAGGTAAGTGTTTCTTCAGTTTCAGTTCATGCTTATATCATGCTTTAGTTTTCCCCTTACATGCTCGTACATTTCATGTACTGACGCCATTTGGCCTGCATCTTTCATGATGCAGATACAGGTAACCAGGATCATCAACCAGCTGTTCGTTGATCCATTCGAGTTCCAGATTTATTTGGTGAGCCTCCTTGCTTCCCGAGGATCCCTTCTTTATTTTTCCAGTATTTCAGTTGTTAGGATGATCGCGGGTCTTGTCCCTACATCCCTCATAGTATTAGAGGCTTCATAGATAGACAGTAGTAGTTCATGAGTCATTTTCATATTCTTTGTTAAATGTCGAGACTTGAGTTGCCTCTTTGGCCAGTGAATGTTTTTTTAACATTATGAGTTATCTCTTTTAAAGACATCGAGTAAAGTTTGCTTTTGAGTTCTTTTAAATGTTGAGTAAAGTCTTCCGCTGAGTATTGAGCCAGGCCAAGGGTTCGCTCGAGGACAACAATGGTTCTCGAGTGTCGGCCACGTTCAGGGTGTAGGCTCGGGGTGTGACACTAGTATCTATCTTTGTAGTCTATAATGGTAGTAGCATAATTTGTTATTGCTGGTGGTGATTATATGAGAGTATGGGAGGAGACTCTCAAAAGCTGGAATTGGAAATCTTTTAGTAAGACGATATTGCCCATTGCGTTGTGTCGCAATGGTTCATATGAAGATATGATTGCAAGCGTAATTGAGGTCGGTGAGTTAACTTGCGAGCCAAATAAGTTGATGATTAGCTATCAAATGAATGGGAGGGAAAAAATACGTCCCACATTCATAAAAAAATGATAGGCATGTGAGCTTGTACATGTTAGATATTGGTATTGATGGCTCTAGGCCTACATTGAGGACAAAAGCCAATGCGAGGCCTCCAATTAAACCAACGAATTCATTTAACGACAACAATGATTCGATTGGAAATGAAAGCTTTGGTGATCATTCAAAGAAGAGCTTGGGTGATTACTCAAAGGAGAGCTTGGGTGTTCATTCAATGAATATACATGATCATCCAGTGAATGTAGAAAATCAGCCAGTAGATGCGGAAGAATTCGAACACGAATGTTGTGAAGAAATGCATGGAGAACAGGAATTGGGATCACAATCCAACCATTCCTTCTCTGATGGAACTAACTTATGCATAAATTTAACTTTCAGTAGCAAGAATGAGTTGCAATTGTTATTAGCCAAAGCGGCGACAAAGAAGTCTTTTGATTTTGCTACTATGAAAAGTTGTACTAAATACTTAAAGGTGAAATGTGTATCTCACAACTGTGCATGAATGTAGCGGGCGAGGAAATATGAGTGTTCAGACAGATTCCGTATCTACAAGTACATTGGCGAGAACAATTGTGGCGTTGAACATGTCAACAGTAGCTATAGAAAAATCTCAATCATAGTCATTACTTCACTTTGTGTAAATATGTATCGTGATGACAAGGGTCCAAATGTTAAAGAGATTCAAAGGACTATGTTTAGTTCTTTTCGTTGTAGTTTAAGCTATTGGAAATGTTGAAAAGGAGGTGTGGTTGCCAAGAAAATAGTCCGAGGGACAACGAAGAATGGATATTCATGCTTACCAGTCTTTTCCTACATGATGGAAACTCTTAATGTTGGTTCTAGCTATAGTATCATGGTAAACGGGGATAGTCATAAGTTCATGTATTATTTCTTAACTTTCGGTGCTTGCATTAGGGGATTTACCCACATGAGAAAGGTAATTGTGGTCGATAACACTCATTTACATGATAAATACAAGGGTGTGCTATTGAGCGTTGTTGCATAAGATACAGAGAATTCTGTTTATCCAATTGCTTTTTGTGTCGTGGACAAAGAGAATGATGCATCTTGGACATTCTTCTTTGAGAACTTGAAGGAGATTGTGGTCGATGAACCAGATTTGTGCTTTATCTCCAATAGACATAAGAGCATCATCAATGGTACTGTGAAAGTTTACAATCATGCTCACCACGGATATTGTATGAGGCACCTCGGTGAAAATCTCCGCGTAAATCATCATTATGGAGATTCCCTCTATCTATACTACAATGCGGTAAAGTCTTATTCTTTGGAGGAGTTGAACAATTATTTTGTAGAATTCAAGAACAAATGCCCTGAGGCAGCCGTCGTCCTTGAGAATGAAATTGGTGTTGAGAAGTGGAGCAAGGCACATTTTCCTAGCAATAGATATGATATGATGACCACAAATATTACCGAGCCACTCAATGCTATTTGATAGACGAAAGAGAGTATACCGTAACATTTATATTTAATTTAATTTCTAAGAAGTTTGGAGAATTGTTCAGGGAGAGACATGCATATATCCTCAAATCAAAGGGTAATAAAAGGGTGTCGGGTGCCGAAAAGATTGCAAGAAAAAAATGATCGAGGGCGACTCCTTATATGTGGAGAACGTAACCATGGACGACAATCAATTTAACGTGTTCGGCGCAGGTGTTACTGCCAATGTGAACCTACTAGAAAAGACATGTTCTTGTAGTGAATATGACTTGATCAAAATACCGTGTGCTCACGCGATGACCGCTTTGTGATCGAAGCATAGAAATGAGTATGGTATGAGCATCTATGAGTACTCTTCGTCTTTGCATAAAGTTGAAGCATACTTCTTTGCATACTTGAATTCTATTAATGTTGTCCCTCTCCAGTGGGAATGGTGTGTGCCACAAGAATTACTTAATGTGAAGATTCTTCCACCTCTTGTCGATACCAAGCTTGGAAGAAAAATAAGAAAACGTGTCAAGAGCTTCGGTGAGAATTTCAATAGCAAGAGAAGGAACAAATGTTCAATTTGCAAGAGAACCACATGTATGAACAACAACAAATCTTAAATAAGCTTGATTGAATTTATTTTTGTAATCAAGATACTGGAGATCTCAAGCTAGCGTTTTTTTTGGACCCCAGCATTTTGGTCAATTTAATGTCAGCTATTATCAAAATTACTCATGATCTAATATAGATCAATCAAAAGATGACATACATTTTGTACACTATCTATTAATGTTTCTTATCGAGTCCACTCGTTGTGTATTAAGTTGTGTATTATTAATATATAAAAATTCATGATATTTGTAATGCAATGATTTTAATGCATGAATTAGAAAATTCATGGTATTCGTAAGAATAATTTGAATATACACTCTACCAAACGACCCCTTAAAGAATTGTCAAAAAATCAGATGTTACTGTTGAAAAAGTAGCAATTTGAACTTTTGTTACCTTTGTAAAACTTGAATATCTAAATATTTACTGGTTGTCAAAATATATAGTCCTTTTATACAATAGATACATTTCTATGTGCGTAGTGTATGTCTGACCAATGATATTTACACTCTGACATTAGTAATGTATATTTGGGCTTATATCTATGTTAAAGAATTATCGATACTGCACATACTAGAATATGATACTTATATATAGACCATAACTAGTAAAATTAAAAAAAAAGAATAATTAATTAATAATAAATTATATTTTTGAAATTTATCCGATTAAACTAGTTTAAACAAGTCATGTGATCATGTAAGGGTCCACATAAATTGAGGGTGGTGCTCAGATAAGTACGAGAAAGAGTTGTGGTTATACGATCAACATCCTTAGAACAATATATAATATTTTATTTTTTTAACCTTTGTATTTATATATTTTTATTTAAGTTCATTAGTTTTATAAAATAGTAGGTTGTTGCAAAATTTAATGTTATCTTTTTATGATTGTTATTTTAATGTTACATACATTAAGTATGTATGTATGTATTATGTGCATGCATATGTAATTTTCATCTTTCATTTATCTCTTAGGCATAATACATTAACGTGCTTTTAACTTGGATTAGCTGACATCTATTCCCTCTAACTTATGGGTGTGCACAAGTAGATATTTAAACTTGTATAAAGTTGAACAAACAAACAGACGTGTCCCACACATAGCATAATATGTTTCATATATGACATAATACAATCAATTTGAGTGTATCTCACACAAATTGTCATGTAGAACACGTGTATCTACTTGTTCAAATTTAGTTCTACTTGTGTACACCCAAAGTTGAAGGCGTAGATGACAATTGAAGTCAAGTTTAAAGGGCACGTTTATGTAATTATGCCTATCTCTTATTCTCTGTTATCTATATAGATAAAAAAAATTGATAGTCATTAATGAAATATTTTCTAAATTGTAATTTAAAAGTTATTTACAGTATAATAGATAATCATTTAAAAAATTGTTATGAAATATATCTTTATTTTTATTACTTACTTTTTATTACTTGCATCAAAATATGTTTATAAGGTTATCAGATTATAGATTTCGTTAAAATTAATAAATTATTTTTTATTTTGTTCATTTGTTTAATTATAGAACGACATTAAATTATATACTCGATCAATGTTTTTCCCTTTTCTTTTTTGGAAGAAATTAATATTTTTTTGACAAAAAAATTGTTATATAGACTAAAAATAAAAATATTATGATTTAAAAGAAGTATTAAAAAAAGGTTGATAATGTGAGGGTAGTGATCTTGGGCATATTTATATATCTAGGAGCCAAATAACACTCATACTTTAGCCAAGTTTGAGGACAAATTCTCATTTTATTGATAGTGTTTGAGTCATGTTATTGCATTATAATTAACTGGTATGATTAGTGACTGTAGGTTGGGAAACAAGAGAAAACAACCAAATATTGTTGTTCGTGAAGTAAAGCTGGGCCCGAGCACAAAAGCACAAAAGATAAAGTAGCAAAAGATTAAAATAAAGTTCATGAGAAGACCCTAGCTTCGTGCCTTCTCCACTGATTATCATTCCCACATTGATGATGCTGAGACAGAGGACTATGTATCCTCTCCGCATTGCGGAGAGGAAAAGTTCAAGAAAATTTAAATTCGCAAGCACCTACACGTCTCGAACCTGGGGCCTAATTTTCTGCCGACTTTCCCAAACTATAAATAGACTTTGATTTTGTTATTTTAATTATTCTTTTTATGGCTTTTGGAGAACGATGACTTGGAGAACTATTGTCTTCAATTTTAGGGTTCATTCCTACTCTTTAATTTAATTGATTTCTCTTATGAATATTAAATACTTGAAGATTGAGAATCACATTACGAGTAACTAAATTTCCTTGTTCTAGGGTTGTGGCTATATGATGATTGTATATTATTGAATTTGATGGATTGAAGTTGGTTATCGCATAAATTGCTCTTTTGTTATTGATTTAGTATTTTGTGATTGGCCACCATTAAAATAAGCCTATTGTCTGAATTGAACTCAGAAGAGGAATAGGAGGATAAAATGTGGTATAAAAGGAGCATGATCTTCTCTAGAATTAGGGTTGATTTGTATCTAGGATAGGGATATACCTAGAGACCTTGCTTGGTTGATAAACAGGATGAAAGCGTAATGTTCGGTAATTGGTTCAGTTTATCCCCACTCAATGATGTAGTAGATTTCTAATTACATAGGCGATTAAAAGTCGGGAGACCATGATCATACATTTAACCCTGTAAATCATTGATTTGATAACCAATTGAAGTCCATTAAAGGAGATAGTATGCATGAATTCAAAGTAGGTTGTAGCTCTGGTTCCTAAGTCATTGTTTTAACTCCAACCCAAAATTAAATTGTATTAGTTAGTTTCGTTTACTTTGAATAATCGATAATTTAGAATCATTCATCAAGTTTTCTGAAGACACTTGCTTTAAATTTCAGTTATTGAAAAAATTAAATATCATTTAATCTTAAGTCTATGTGGGTACGACATCCGACTCTTAAAAAGGGCTACTTTATTACTTGTACGACCATGTACACTTGCGTGTGCGTTTGGAAACAACAAGTACAATAGACATTAAAAAATCAATTAGGAAAAAGGGGGGAGAATGATTATTTCTCAAAGTTGAAGGGAGTTTGATTTTTAAAGTAAAGTCCAAATGATTTTCACGCTAAAGAAAATACAAAATTTAAATTAAAAAAAAAAGAACTATCTACTTTTTGTAAGAAATATTTTAGAATTTTGAATTAAACAACTCAAATCTTCATATTAATAAATAAAGTTGCTATATCAATTATCATCCAACGTGATGTATTGCCAAAAAAATAATTAGGAAAAAGGGGGGGAGAATGATTATTTCTCAAAGTTGAGGGGAGTTTGATTTTTAAAGTAAAGTTCGTAGTGTAAATGATTTTCACGCTAAAGAAAATACAAAATTTAAATTTAAAAAAAGAGAACTATCTGCTTTTTGTCAGAAATATTTTAGAATTTTGAATTAAACAACTCAAATCTTCATATTAATAAATAAAGTTTTTATATCAACATCCAACGTGATGTATTTCAAACAAATGTTTCAGCTCTTATTAACTAGAACAACTTCTTACTTTTATAAATAATAGTATTACTATGTGAAGTAAACGTAGTAGGTAAGAATTAAAAAAAATGATAAACCTAAATTAATAATATTTGATTTCTTTTATTTACGATCGAAAATCGTAATCATGGTCACACGTTGATTATAAAACTTTATTGAAAGAATAGAAAAACTCACACGAAATTCAGTTAGGTAAGGTCTTTGATTATTACATACGTAAGAAAAACCTTATAAATCCAATTCACGAATAATGACACGTATTTTAATACATGCCAACCGGAATTGGCTAGAAAGAATCTTGGAATATTGAAAAAAACTCTACATTTTCAAATTGCATCCGCAAGAAGCAATATTCCATCTGTTTAAATACATTAGCAATGAATATTGAGAAGTTATACCACCCATTTCAAATTGTTGTCTTTTTTGTTTTGAGGCCTTATGTTATTGCCTTTGATGCACTTTGTTGATACCCATTTTGTGCTTTTTTATGTTTCAGATACAAGTTTACAAATTATTCTAACTTGCTAACATCTAACAAGTTAGAATTTAGTTAAGTCAAGCTATACTTCAACAATGCAAAAAATCTAAGTGATGACTATCTGAAAGTTTTTTTGAGGGATGAAATGACGCAAAACGTTGTAGGTGATGTAACTGAAGAAATTCTGGAGTCTGTTGATCTTCCCTCTGTTAGCCCAGAGAAAGAGCTTTGAGTGATGAAACAAGTTTTGGAACCTGATGATCTGACTGCTGCCCTGTTAATCCACGGAAATGTCTTGAGTGATGAAACAAATACTAGAACTTGCTGATAAATGTTAAATGTTGATTAAGTTTTTGAGGGAAGAGGTAATGAGAATTGCCCTATAAAATAGTACATCATACTATATGTAAGAAAAAAAGTCGAATAGTTTAAGATTATTTTTTCAATTTTATGTTTCGTATTCGCATTTCACTATTTCAATTGCAAAGAAACCTTACTTGATATTGTAATGAAAATATATTCCATATTGACTGTTGTTGTCTGTGCAAGAAATACACTGTTGCTTTGCTTCACTTATAATAAACTCGTGCTTTGAGGCCATATGTTGTCTTGGTTGTGTAACACTAGAATTTACTATTGCCTTTCCTAAACCAGTCACAGTAATATAATCGCATCTCATTTAAACCTTGTTCAGACTTTCCTAAAATGTCCAATTAAAATCTCTCTATGGGAAAACATTAGACTGCTGAAGTTGAAAGAGAGGTAAATATTTGAATTTTCTAATTCAAAAGTTGTTAGATTCTGAATCTTTATTTTTAACTTTGATGTTGTTTACTATGTAAAGATAGTTATCATCAATGAAATGTATTTTTATTTTGAAAGAATATTTAATTCATTGACTGTGGCCTGTGATTCACATTTTTGCTCAAGAAACTTGCTTCTTTTACTAACATTTAAGGAGAAACAGATAATTACATAAAGTTGCAATCTTTGGCCTTCTATTGTATATTCTCATTTTTTGTTTGTTTGCTTATTGTTGCTAGCAAATGGGCCAAGCTGGTTTAATTTCTAGTTCACTTTTATGCTTTGTATAGTAAAAGAACTTACTCAGATTCCACTTTCTGCTCTTACTTTGGGTGGATTTTATTTTATTTTTATTTCTAAGTATACTGCTGAATTTGAGATTCTTGCTTGATATTTCTTGCATATGTTGTTTTCTTCTTCTTCTTTTTTGGGTAAAAATGAGATTCATAAATCTGTTTAATTTTATAGCTACATTTTGTTTCTTCACGTGTTCAAATCCCAGTGATCTACAATCTTTTTCCTGTGATCTACCTAGGTACCTCTTTAGAGGTCAGTCCAAGATCTAAAAGCAGGGGATGTACTATTTAATATAGGCATTTTACACAAACAGGTACCTCTAAAATTTATGTGTCACGTCAGCATCGTGTATCCACGAGACATAGTGGGGACGAGTTAGATTGTTTAGTTGTTAGTTGGCTGTGAAGTACTCCCTTCACCAACTTGAGGGGGTATTAGAATCAGATATGTATTTGTATTGTGTAATTCACTTAACTGTGTATTAGTGATTAGATCAGTAGTTAGCTGGTTTATTAGTTTGTTAAATCAGTTAGTTAGTTAGGATATTTAGCTGTCATTTAGTCGGTTACTATGTCAAGCTTCCTGTTTCTTCTCTCCAAGCTTCTTTACTATGTCAAGTTGTTTCCCCACAAGGTTCTCTATATTTGGTGCTATGTACATTAGTATATAGAACTTGTTTGTCTCAGAACTCACGTAGCAAAAGCTTCAAGCCAAGGCATAACTAACTGACACTCTAAGAGCTTAAATTTTTTTCTTGAATCGTTGATGTAATTTTACGCTGATAAAGTTGATCCATGTGTAGCTTCCATGCCTAAGACAGTAACTTGAGTATTTACAAAAGGCATAACACATAAATGTGTTATTTAACTTGGCCTCATTTCACATTTATGCCCTTCAACTTTTGGTCTACACAAATAGACACTTTAACTTGTATAAAGTTGAACAAGTAGACACATGAGTCCTACATGACATAATACACATAGGACACCATGTACGATGAAAATTTCCATGTAGGATGCCACGTAAGACGCATGTGTCAATTTTTTCAATTTTATACAAGTTTAAGTGTTTACTTGTGCACACCCAAAGTTGGAGGGCATAAATGTAAGCTGAGGTCAAGTTAAAGGGCATATTTATGCATTATGCCTTTACAAAACAATGAACATTTTTATTGAATTGTTCATTTGAACACCATGTCTAAGAAGCAATGGTGCTGGAGTTTTGTGTGTCACTTTGTTAACATCTTCCTTGTTTTCTTTTTCAAAAGGTCACTCCACTTCAAAGAACAATCCACAACTGCAAAAATTGTTTGATGATGTTGCTTGAGGAGTTTCTTGAGGAATTCAATGTCTCTAGCCTTTGAGGAATTAGAAATCTACAAAGAAAAAGAAATGTTTATTCAATTTTCACAAATGAATCATTCAATTCTGGATAATTGCATATCTCCAGATGTTTGATGTGTTTGAAATACTGGGTGATACTACAAATTAGCGGGTTTGAAATAAAGTAAATATACATTAAAGCATGTTATTTAGTCTCTCTTTTTCATTACTATTTGTCAATCCGGATGACAGGACAAGTCTAATATGGGTATCCATATTTACTCATATTACTCATTGGGTAACTCGTTTTTACCTGTTTAAAACATGAGTGGAGTTGAATATTTGATCCATTTTTGTTTGGCTCATATTCGATTCGACTCAACCCGCTCGTTTGCCAATCCTAACCCTTAGTATTAATATGAGTTGTCTCCAAATATAACTTCTCCAACACCCTTCCCATTGTATGTGTAATAAACTGTGAACCTGCTGCATGACTATCATGCTCAGCAAATGTCATTGAGTACTTTTTACATTCTAAGAGGAGGTACAAAGTTTCAGTCAACAAACCATGGAATAGAAGAATCCTCATAGATGAAGTGCGCAAAGTTTCAAGACAATTTTTTGAGCTTTCAATGGAAGAGAAACAAAAATATGGTAGAGCATCTTATGATAATGAACTTGAAGGATATACAAATGACATGGTTCTTTCTAAAAATCAAACTGTTGATTCGACTGAACGACTGTATGTTCTGGTTCATCCAAAAGATGACGAGTGAACGCTCAAGTATGGACCTGAAAATCCAATGTCATTTAGGTATTTTGAGTATTTCTGTTTTTACCTTTTGGAAATAACAACTTAATACATTGTTCAAAGTTTACAATATGTTTAAACTTCAATGTTTAATATTGAGCACTTGTCTCTTCTTCTTTCAAAGGGTAATTTTAGAAGAATATAGCAGCAGATTAAACAGATAGCAGAGGAACTCTTCAAGTCTATAGCAAGGTCTTGAAATTAACAGATGATCGATTTCTGAGACAATATGGAGACAGGCCAGTAATGCATGCAAGATTTAACTTTTATCTTCCATGTCCGAGGGCTGAACTTGTTAATGGCGTCAAACCCCATGCGGATGGATCAACCACTACCATTCTCTTACAAGATAAAGAAGTTGGAGGTCTTCAAATACTGAAGGCGTAATACATAAATATGTCCTTTAACTTGGCCTCATTTTACATTTATGCCCTCCAACTTTGGGTGTGCACAAGTAGACACTTAAACTTATATAAAATTAAACAAATAGACACACACATCCTACATGGCATCCTACATGGAAATTTGTGTCCTACGTGTTTAGTGTCATGTAGGACTTGTATGTCTATTCGTTCAACTTTATGTAACTTTAAGTGTCTACTTGTGCACACAAAGTTGGAGGGCATAAATGTGAAATGAGGCCAAGTTAAAGGATATATTATTTAAGTATTACGCCAATACAGAAAGACGAAATGGCACCGAGTTCCCATCATACCTTATGGTCTTTTTGTCAACATTGGGATCCAAGTAGAGGTACTAAAATGATCCTCATTTTTAAGTATATGCTTCAAATTCAACTTCTGTTCTCTAGTACAACAACATATCCAGTATAGTTTCAGAAGTGGGGTATGGGAGCGTAGAGTGTTTGCAGACTTTATCCCTATCTTTGTGGGGTAGAGAGCTTGTTTCCGATAAACTCTCGACTCAAGAAAATCGTTTTATCGGAACAAGTTTGAAAGAACTTCTATTCTCTAGTCTTGATAACAATGTCTAGTATTCTGCAGATAATGAGCAACAGACTTCTTCAGAGCCCAGACTACAGAGCTGTGACAAACTCGGAGAGAAGAGGATCTCTGTGGTTGTGTTATGTACCCCGGAATCCGAGAGCGATATCGGGCCTGTTGAGGAGCTAATTGATGATAAAAGACCAAAATTATACGAAACAGTGAAGGATTATACTGCAGCTTACTTCCAATACTACCAGCAAGGAAAAAGACCAATCGTTGCTGTCAAAATCTGAAGTATATAGTGCCTCACTCTCATCTTTCGCTAGTTTTATGATGGAATCTTAACTATGTCAAATTATGCCGGCACAATTCAAGGATCCTGAAACAAACATATGATCTGTGAAACTTCTTGTGCTCTTCTGCTTAGGGTTGTTGGACCACTATCGTGAAATTATCCATGGACCGTGAAGTGATCTATGGTCAGTGAAACCTTCCATGCTTTGCTTTCACTGGTTGCCATCCTCAGATCTTTGGACCGGGAATGTAACATACAGTGCATATCTTCCACCGTATCTCTGTCAACACCGAACTCTACAGGTGTGGTTTTTTTTGAAGTGTTTCCACACTAGCAACTACAATTCATGCTTAAGATCTACGAATCATGAATTGCCTATCTCTGAGTATTTTTCTTTTTAGTATTTTCTTTTTCTGGCCACTATGACATCAAATCACATATAAAGTAATAGTCCAACATTAAAAACACAAAACAACTATGCAAAACGACATCAAAAACTTAAGTAAAAGACATCAAATGTGTCGCTATTTCACTGCACATCAACACCCTCAACTTAAAGTCTTTGTTTGTCCTCAAGCAATTAATACAAGACGCTCTACTATATACCTAAGTCCAAGTATCACAAAGCAAGTTGTCTACAATGATTTTAGTTAGTCACCACAGGCATTCACGTTCAAACATATCAATCCTTTAGTTTTTATTTGTTCAACACATTGACTCGCTCCTAATTTCCATGACTAATAATGCAACCTCAATCCGTAATATCATACTTTATCAACTCAATATATGCACACAAGAGATTTTGTTCAGAAAGTTAAGTTACTCAACTATTTTAATTCAAGTATCCTTACTTAAACCAAATAAATGTCCTAAAATAATACATAAATACAGTGAACAAAGACCTTGGCATACTGCTTGCACTTTGTATCTTGTGCCCTTTTCAAATCATCTGGTTCTTGTCTGCGGTGTAGAGAAGAAGTCGATATTAAACATAAGCATAGAAAGTTTTAAAAAATGTGGTGTGAAAATAAGAACTTACAATTTCTGTTCTCGTTTAATAAGAGGACTTGTAAGCTCTTTTTAGAGCTTGCATTTGGTGTCTACCTTCTTTATCAAATCATTTGTTTCTTGCCTGGGTTGAATATTAAAAGGAAGAAAATGGCAACCATAAAAGATCTTCCAGAATATATTATAAGAGGGAAAAGGGTTAGATATATCCCTCAACTTTGTTATTTAGATCTGATATACCCTCATTATGAAAGTGGCTCACATATACCCTTATCGTTATATAACGGTTGAAATAGGAACTTTAGCGACAAAATTCCTTTCGTTAAAAGTGATTTTTCTTGTAGTGATAGTTTTTGTTAATTTATTAACACACTTAAAATAAAATCATCATGTTTATGTTGACATTCTTTGCATTGACAGCAAGAACTTTTGTTAGAAGACTCAACAACATAAGATTGAGCATTTGTTGTTGTTTCTCCTGTTTACAAGGGAAACACTAAAAAAAGAGTATTAGTTTATTTAACAAAGAGAAAAAAGTATAATTTTTTTTTCAGAATATGAGTCATCTGTTGCAAGATATGATTCATTTGTTGTCATAGATGAATCTTCTGTTGTAACACATGAGTGACCTGTTGCAATATATGACTCATCTATTGCAACATATGTATCACCCATAACAATAGATGACTTTTTTGTTGTTATATTACATAGGTGACCTGTTGCAACACATGACCATTCTGTTAAAATTTCGACTAACATATGAGTCATCTATTGCAACAGATGATATTACTTATTTTCAATAAATATGTCTACTGTGACCCAATCCCTATTTTCAACAAATATTCATTTTTCACACCACTTGAACCAACCCTCACGAAAAGAAGAACAAAAACAACAAAAATGAGTTTTCACTAAAAAACAATAACACATATAAGAGATTCTTAAGATTTCCCAAAAAACCTGCTTTTTGGGTTTCTCGATTTTCTTTCATAAACAAGAAAGAAAAAACCTTCATTAACCCATTATTCAATTTTCTCAGTTATAGAACAAGTTTTTATTCATTAACCTAATTAAATTCAAAATTCGATTTTTAACAATGTTCTTGTTCACAAATCCTAATTTTTTTCCAAAAAAAAAAAAGACTGACCTGTTTTAGGAAAGGTGACGGCCGGCAACGATGTTGAGTTTCCGACAGAATGATGGTCAGCGATGACGAGGCGACGAATTTGTAGAGGAGCCACTATTGGTCGATTTTTCCAAGGAAGGAAACTTTGAATGATCTTTTTTTTAAAAAAATTGTAATGTTTTTATTAAATGGATAGTTGAACAATGAAGTGTCTTTGTATTTTAGAAAAGATTAAGAAGTTTAATATTAATTTGGTCTCAAATTAATTTAATTAAGTTTAAAGTGGCTTCACCAAAAAAAACCAACACTTATTTGATACTTTTTGTTCCATTTTATCTATGAACAACTCTAATCAGACGTAGTAAATTTCTTCATCCAAATCCCTTTCATCCCAAAAATGGAAAGCCAAATCGATCAGAAAATTAGGGTTTAGAGGCAAAACCCTGATATCACCCCTTCTTCTCTTTGGTAAAAACTATGAGTTTGATTTCTCAAAATATCTCTACCATTCTTTTAAGACGGTTAACAATCCAACAATTCAAGAAACAAATATCGAGTTTAGAAGAAATACTATCCTTGATTGGTCCAATTAAAGTCCATCTGGAATCTAAAGGACTTACTCCATCAAAATTGACGGCTTCTGGACGCAAGAAATTGTCCATTGAGTTCATGGAAGTTGATTTAAAGGTGCAGACATTGTGTTTCATGGGGAGTGAGTTGAGGAAACAATATTTTTTCATAAATACTTTCAATTTGGGCATAAAGAACATTCCAACGTTTGGGTTTGATATGTATTTCTCGTCGGCCATACGTATGGTTGTCCAACGAAGAGATCCCGACATTAACGTCAAGATGGTAATAATAATCCTATTGTTTAATCTTATTATTCTATTTGGATTTCTGATTTTGTTTTATTTTTAGGCGGAATCATAAGCACGGGTGGATTATAAAAGTCTTCCGAAAAAACATACGAAATCCTGTTAGGTGAGGTTCGTGATTTTCTTGATAATCAATATCCAATTCCATTCTAGTTGGAGATTACTACACATTTGGAGATTAAATTTGGAGATAACTACACAATTTTTCTAATAAGCATGAGGAATCGAACTTTAATTTTTCCCCCAGAATTTTAGGAGAATTCTGACAAACCTAATGATAACTATAACTATTGTAATAACTCCTTCCCATCGTTATGAGTAAATCATTTGGGAAAAATTTTTGGGCCAGAAAACTTTTGATGTAATGACATAAAAATTTCAGCCTAGGGCTAGTCTCAGAGGAAATCTGAGTGAGAAAAGTGTAGGAAAATCCAAAAATGGATTGGGTAATATGTGTAACACCTCGCTAAGTGAAAGAGCTAGAATTAGAAAGAGCCATTTTTGGAAAGAATGAAAAATCTGAAATTTGGTTAAGTTATGTTAAGTATGAGTGTTGGGTCAACTTCAAATGACCATAACTCCTAACATAGGATGAGTTAGGTGGACTACAAGATACCATAGGAAAGATCTTTGAATTATCTTTCCAACGCCATCGAGTTTGTATGAGGGAGATATGCCCATTTGAAGTCGGACTGTCTAGATAAGGAAAGTCAAAACCGGATTTTAAAGGGGTATTTCGGTCTTTTCCATACCCAATTAAGTTAATTCGTTTTTGGAAATTAAATTGGGGTCTAAACTAAATTGGTTCAGTTTACACAATTGAAAATTCACGCTAGGATTTTAGAGAGAAGAACTCAAGAGGAGAAGAGAAGAGGAAAGTTAAGATTCATTGTTTTCGTGAGGAATTGATTGTGGAATTCGCCAAAGATTCGACCCTACGAGGTATGTGAGTTCACATAACATTGGGTTCGTTCACCCACGCGCCAAACATGTTTAATTCAGTGTAATTTCATCCTAAAAGATTGAGAATTTGATGTTCTTGAGTTGTGTTCTTGAATTTCTTTCGTTCTTGAATCTGGGATGAGATTGAGGAGTTCTTGAGAATTTAATGTCGATTATTAGAGTTGCTTTGAGTTAAATTCTTGTGTATATGTTTTGGGTATCTGAAACTAAAGAGAATTTGAGAAAAAGAATCGAAATTAATCGAATTAAGGTCAGAAAACAAGAGGAAAACTTCTTCAGATTTGCCTGGGGGGATGTTGGCGCGGCGCGCCAGCAGTGCGCCAGAATTGGCTCCCTGAACTTAAGGGTTGGTGCGGGCAATGCGCCAGGGGTCGTCCGCCCCAACCTATTTTCCGTCGTTTAGCCCGTTTGACTCCTTCTAAATTGTACTAATACTTCCTATCGATTCTAACTAATCTATATGACTCCTAAACATCTAGAAATCGTCCAGAAACATGAATCCTAACCTTGAATCCATAAATTTAAATTCAAGGAAAGTTAAGAGTCAAGTCTAAAAAGTTCATAGAGTCTTTTCAAGAAGTCTTTTGCAAATGTTTTTAACTTGTTTTAAGACTTGAGTTTGAGTTGAGTAAGAGTAACAATTGAAGTTCTTTTCTTCAAAAGAGTATATGGGGACTAAGTATTTCCAAATGAGTAAATGTTTTTACATTTTAAACAAGAGAGGAAACACCGATTTCCAAGAGAGCCTTTGAGCTAGTTTTGAGTAATTATCTCAAACCACAAAAAGAGTTTTGTTTTTAAACATATGATCTGAGTTATTTTGAGAGTAGTATTGATCACCGATATGGAGACGAGTTCATAATAACTCATGTCTCCATAAACGATGTAATCAACGTGGATAGAAAGAGTCATATTTTTTAGATGATTCCTTACTACTTTTAGCATAGACTAGTGGATCCACTTAGTTGAGAAGTTCTATATCCCGGCAAGTTATAGGACAGTTCTGGAAGCGTGGGCGAGACGCTGTATCATCACATAGCTCATAGTGATGGTTATCGATTAGAGAAACTCCCACAAAATTATATTACTTTATTATATGATTACTTTGAGTTGCTATTCATTGTTTAAATGCTTTATATAAACTGCACCTTTACTTTTGTTTAATTCTGCATTTGAGTTGAGTATCCATGAGTTGAGTAAAGCTGAGGTAAGTGTTTCTTTCATAATTCAATTCAAGCTTATGTCATGTTTAGTTTTCCCCTCGCATGCTCGTACATTCAATGTATTGATGTCATTTGTCATGCATCGTTTTATGATGCAGATACAGATAACCAGGATCAGCATCCATCGCCCCATTGATCTAGTTGAGCACTCAGAGTCAGTTGGTGAGCCTCCTAGCTTTCCGGAGGTTCCCTTTTTATATTGTTTTTAGTATTTTAGTTGTTAAGATGATTGGGGGTCTTGTCCCGACATCCCTCATTGTTTTAGAGGCTTCATAGACGGATAGTTATAGTTCACTAGTCTCTCCATTTTCAGTTGTTTATGTTAATACATTGAGTTGTCATTTTGGCTAATCAAATGTTTCTTTTTAGACATTCCAAGTTACTGCATGAGTTATCTTTTGAGATTTTTTCTTATTAATTGAGTCTTCCGCTACAAGTCAACCCAGACCAAGGGTTCGCTTGGGGGCAGCAATAGTTCTCGAGTGCCAGTCCCACCCAGGGTGTAGGCTCGGGGCGTGACAATATGTCTTAACTTGGATTGAGTTTCCTATTAGCTATGACATTAAGGAGTCTATAGGACTTTACAAAATCAAATTCTGATGAGTAGAACTCATGATATTTAACTTGGTGTAAAGGGGTCGGTTCGACTACTCAAGATGAGGTTTTGTCCCACGCAAGTTGTTATAGAGGATGATATGCCGCTATAACAGGGGAAAAAGTGGTTGGTATAGGCCACTATAGCGGAATTTGGTTCGTTATAACGGGCTTGGGGGCCCGATTGGGCCACTATAGTGGGGTTAGTTGCATTAAATGTAGAAAAACTTTGAGCCACTTTCATAACGTGAAATATATTATCTATTAATCACAATGTTGAAGAATATATTAGACCCTTTTCCTTATATTATATGTTACTTTTCATGATATAATTTAAGAGAATGATTGATCGTTTGATAATTATTGTGAGAGGAAGCATGATATATATATATATATATATATATATATATAAGGGTTAAAATGTCTTTAAAATGTGTGAAGTTAAGTAAATATATCTTTTGTTAATATTTTGGTCCAACATATCCTTGTCATTAATAATTTCATCGAAAAATGCTCCTATAATTACTTTTGTGTCTAAATCGCAAGTTAAGGCATATAAATCTTTTCACATTTCAAAAAATATGTGTTCATGTTGATAGAAATAGGAGATCTCTATTCAAATCCAACTAAATTTCATTTCGTCCCCAAAAATGGAAGCAGAAATCGATGAGAAACTATGGGTTTGGAAACAAATTCCTAATCTCCCCCCTCTTCTCATTGACAATGAAGAGTTTGATTTCTCAAAGTATTTATTCCTCACTCTTAATCCAGTTAAGAATCCAACGGCCCCAGACACCAATATCGATTTTTGAAGGAATACTACACTTGATTAGTTTAATTGTACATCCATGGAAGTATATCTGGAATCGAAAGATTTTATGCCATGAGAATTATCGTCTTCTCAACACAAGAAGTTGCTCATTGAGTTCATGAAACTTGATTTGAAGAAGCTGACACATAGGGAGTGAGTTGCGGAAACAATGTTTTTGCAAAACTACTTTCAAATTGGGGATAAAGAATATTTTGATGTCTGGGTTACAGAGATAACTCAAGGATAAGGCTAGTAAAGCATCTATTTTAAGCCCCCAATATTTTGAGGCCCAAAAAATTTTAATTATGAATTTTATAATATTCACATGAAACAATATTGAACATCATTAAAAAAATGGGTAAAAATCATTTACACTCCGAACTATAATTTAAAAATCGAACTCCCCCTCAACTTTGAGAAATAATCATTCTCCTCACTTTATCATATGCAAAGTTTATTTTACCCTTATAATATAACATATTTTTATATTATATATATATATATAATATTTTATTTTTAAACTTTTGTATTTATCGATTTTTTTTAAGTTCATTAGCTTTAGAAAATTAAAGGTTGTTGCAAAATCTACTGTTATTTTTTATGATTGTTATTTTAATATTATATACATTAAGTATGTATGCGCGAATGTATTATGTGCATGCATATTTAGGTTTCATTTATCTCTTCGACATAATACATTGACATTCTCTTTAACTTGGTCTTAGTTGGTATCTACGCCCTCCAACTTATGAGCACAAGTAGGCATTTAAACTTGTATAAAGTTAAATAAATAGCCAAACACATCATACACAACTTAGCATGTGTCCTATATGCCATAATACAATCAGTTTGAGTCTATCTCATACAAATTATCATGCAAAATGTGTGTCAGAGGGCATAGATTACAGTTGAAGCCAAGTTTAAAGGGCATGTTTTAACTTGTATAAAGTTGAACAAATACACAGACGCGTCTTGCACATAGCATAATATGTATCATATATGACATAATACAATCAGTTCGAGTGTATCTCACACGAATTGTCATGTAGAACACATGTGTCTACTTGTTTAACTTTATCAAAGCTTTAGTGTCTAATTGTGGACACTCAAAGTTAGAGGGCGTAGATAACAGTTGAAGCCAAGTTTAAAGGGCAAGTTTATGTAATTCTGCGCATCTCTTATTCTCTATTATCTATGTATATAGACAAATTTTGATTGTCATTAATGAAATATTTTCTAAATTATAATTTAAAATTCATTTACAATATAAATAGATAATCATCTAAGATTTTTTGATGAAATGTGTCTTTATTTTTATTAATTACTTTTTATTACTTGCATCTAATATGTGTATAAGGTAATCACATTATAGGTTTCGTTAAAATTAATTTTTTTTTGGTTCATTTATTTAATTTTAGAAGGACCTTAAATTATATACTCAATCAATATTTTTTTTCCTTTTCTTTTTTGGACGAAATTAATATTTTTTGATAAAAAAATTTGATATAGAATAAAAATAAAAATATTATGATTTTAAAAGAAGTATAAAAAATTGATAATGTAAAGGTAGAAAAGACATTTAAAAAAAAATAATTAAGAAAAAGGGGGAAGAATGATTATTTCTCAAAGTTGAGGGGAAGTTGATTTTAAAGTAATTAAAGTTCAGGGGTATAAATGATTTTCACCATAAAAACATATGAAATTTAAATTGAAAAAAGAAAAAGAAAAAAGAACTAACTACTTTTTTATCTGGAATATTTTAAAATTTTGAATTAAACAACTCAAATCTTCATATTAATAATTAAAGGTTTTACCTTAACATCCAACATGAGGTATTGCAAACAAATGTCTAACCTCTTATTAATCAGAACTAATCCTTACTTTTATAAACAATAATATTATTATGTGAAGTTAGACCCTTAATAGTATGTAAGAACAAAAAAAGACAACCCTTAATTAACAACAATTTTGTGCATGTGTATATAGTTAATCCTATTATTATAATTTGGATTTTGATTTGGATTTAGGCCACTAATTTTATTGAGACGCACTGGCTGGTTGAACATGTATTTCTCATCAATCATATGTATTGTTGTCCGATCAAGAAACATTCACATCAAAATGGTAATAATCATCCTATTGTTCAATCTCATTATTTTATTTGGATTTTGATCATCTGTTTGATTTCCAGGTGAAATAATGGACTTGATTATCAAATTTTACTGAGAGAACAGAAAAAATTCATGAAATTCAGTTAGTTAAATTACATCAGTGACCCAATTCACTTCAATACCTCTGTAATGGATAGTTACAATAATGATAGTTTAGTATTTCATCTTAATCCTAGCATATTAGTGATTTGATATTGAGCAGCTATGACAATCCATGGACAACACCAGTGCTATTGTAACACCTCGTATTTGGAAAGAAAGAAAATGCAGGTTTTCTAGAACTGGTATCTGCACTGACAGAATCACTGACGTAATGTAAGTGGGAACTGTAGGTGGAAAGTTAAATAATTTTAAAATGTCAAGTTCAGTACCTTTTTTATGGTTCACCAGGACGGTCCGTCGTTCAATGTACGAGTCATAGGTAGGTCTCGTAAGTGAGTCCCAGACTTAATGAAATTTTGAGGGTAAAATATGGGACCTATGATTGGTAGGTACGGTCCGTAAGTGGACCAACGGACCATACATTGCAACCGTCGTTGGGGTTCCAAATCATGGTCCCAGAACCCCACCAACGATTGGACAGGACAATCCATTGTTGGATTTACGGACCATAAATCCAACCGTTAGTGGAGGTCCAACAATTATTTTTCAGAGCTTTTTGGTCTTTTCTCTACTTGTTTTAATTCTATATTACATCGTTTTGCCTTTTACCCTAAGCCCTATATAGTGATTTTAAACCCTCAAAATTACCCAATTTAATTCATTCTCCTAAATTTCTAAAAGTTGATCAAGTTCATCCTCTCAAATATTTATCTCCCAAAGGAAGAAGAAGAGCTAGAGTTCCATTCAAGTCTCAATTTCCACCTTAGATTTTGGGCTTTGAGCTCCAAGGTATGATAGTGTTCACCTATGTAGCTCTTTCCTCCATAGGGTTCCTAAAATCCCTAATTTTATAAAGTTAGATTTCCCAATCAAATCAGGGTTTTATTCAATTGTCATGAGTTCCTTTCAATGTTGATCCAATTGATTGATTTATGTCTTTTTTATGCATGTTTTAAGTGGAATCCCCATGAACCCATGCATAACTCATAATTTCTAGACTATGATGATATGATGTGGGTTTTCGAACTACCTAAGATGAATTTATGAAGATATGCATGTTTCTTTATGAAATTGATGAAACTGATTTAAGGATGCTTTGAGAGTGAAGTAATAATGTTGTTGTTGTTGTTGTTGTGAAAGGATTTCTCACATACTACTCAAACATGAATGTGAAAGGGGTTCTCACATAAAGAATTCATAAGGTTGGAAGGTTTCCTCACCTAAGATGAATCTAGATTTAGGAGCTTTTCTAATGAATTCTAGCTTGGATTGGCTACTTGATTTGCCCTTCCATGGATAATAATACAAGTTAAGATTAATGACTATTCCATGGGATTTAACCTTAGGACCGAGAGGATACTGAGATGGAAGCTCTTCCATAGTAGAGGTTAGGTTTCTAGTAGCAATCACCCTATCCCATAACTATGTGTCACCATAGGTTTGTCTTAGATAGGCATTAGCTAGTGGATCCACTTAAGCTAGAAATTTATGGTTCTTACCTTGACAAGTATGGACAACTCTTATCGGTGTGGGATAGACACCAAATTTCATGTTATATCTCACATGGTCTATATGTCGGTTAATTGATACTTCCCACAATAATGAACTAAGGTTACTTCTAGAAGTATCTCAAGTGTGTTTTAAAGACGATTTAACTTGCATTGACCGTGATCACGATTTATGTTTTCTTACCTTTTATCTTATGGTTTAGCTTGGTCATTGCATGACATGTAAAGTCCTTTTAGCATGATTTCATAACTCTTATTCATTGCTACCATACTTGGTACATTCTATGTACTAACGCATACTCTTGCCTACATTGTTTCACTAATGAGGGTCTGATGCTCCTACCTCCCATACTCGTGGCTAGTTGGTACTTTGTAGCTTTTGAAGATTGGTGAGTCCTCATGTTTTGAGCACCTAGGTTCTTTATTTCTTTATGTATTTAGTTTTTAGATGTTGTATGTGATGTATGGGTTACATCCCAATCACTCTTTGATGTACTAGATGGCTTAAAGACTATGTTAGACTTCCGCTACTTTTTGTCAATATCTTTTGATATGAAAACTTTCTTTTGAACTCTTTAATTCTATTATCTTGTATGATGTATGCTAAGTGAGTTGTGTAGGGCCTCTCGAGGTTCTATACGCTATGTCACGTCTAGGGTGTACTTTGGGTCCTGACAAACTTGGTATTCACATCGAGTAGTGTCTTGTTCATGAGAATGAAGCGTGCCACATTTTAGAATAAAAATCTATAAGATGATTAGGAAACTCCACTTCTTTCATTACTCTAAAGTCGTGCAATGGAGTGTAACTCTATATGTCTTTCTCCTAATCCCTATCCGATGCTATTCAGGATATTGCCCCTCAAAGAGCATACGTTAGGAGGAATATGAATAAGAATGTGGAACGAGAAGCTCCTCCTCAAGCTCCTTAAGTTCCGATCGACTCTTTGGCCGAGAGAGTGACTAATGTGGAGTTTAGGATTGCTTTTCAAGTATTGGCCCAATCCATGACGGTTCAATCTAGTAGGGAGGTTGTGGTCCTCGTGAATCCAAATGTGGGTACAACGGCATCTAGAGTGAGGGACTTCACTAGAATGAATCCTACGGAGTTTCATGGCTCAACGGTTTAGGAAGATCCTCAAGAGTTCATTGATGAAGTGTATAAGGTGTTGATGATCATGGGAGTGACACCGGTGGAAAAGGCGAAATTGTCCGCTTATCAACTTAAGGGTGTTGCTCAGTTGTGTTCATCCAATGGAAAGAAGAAAGGGCAGTTGATGGGGGTCCTCTTGATTGGGAAAAGTTTAAGGTCACATTCCTTGATAGGTTCTTTCCCCTTGAGATAAGGAAGGCAAAGGTACTTGAATTCATGAAACTTTGTCAAGAAAACATGTGTGTGCAGGAATATGCTTTAAAGTTCACACAATTGTCTAGGTATGCCCCTACTATGGTTGCCGACCCTAGGTCAAGGATGAGTAAGTTTGTTTCGGGAGTGTATGAGATGGTAGTCAAAGAATGTTGTATTGACATGCTCATCAATGATATATACATTTCTCATCTAATAGTGCATTCTCAATAAAGAGAAGAAGAGAAACTTAAGGAAAGATCTAAGGAGACAAAGAAGGCGAGGACCGATGATGGTGACTTTTCACATTCAAGGTCCGATGGACATGGTCGTTCTAAGTTCTGACAAATGTTTTCCGGTCAAGGTTCATCCAATTCTCCTCATAAATTCAACAAAGATAGGTTTCATCGTCTACTTGTGCTAAATGTGGAAGGAAGCATGAGGGTAAATGCTTAGCCGGTACGAATGGTTGTTTTGATTGTGGTAAGAGCGATCATAAGATAATGGATTTTCCATCATTTACAGCTAAGGGAATCGAAGGTAGACAAGCTCCGCCTAGTGGTTCAGGTTCAAGGGTTCCAAAGCAAAACTGATTCTATACACTCCAGACTCGCCATGAGAAAAAAGGTCTCCCGATGTGGTAACCGGTATGTTGAAAGTCTTTCATCTTGATGCTTATGCTTTGCCTGATCTAGGTGCTGCCATGTCTTTTGTGACGCCATATGTGGCTATGAGGTTTGATATTCTTCTGAATATGTTGTTAGACCCTTTTTTTTTTGTCTCTACTCCTATTGGTAAATCTATTGTGGCTTAGAGAGTCTATAGAAATTGTCCCGTCTTCGTATCCTATAGAGTCACTCATGTTGATCTTGTAGAACTTGATATGTTAGATTTCGATGTTATTCTTGGTATGAATTAGTTTCATTCCTGTTATGCTTTTATTGATTGTAGAACCCGAGTGGTCAAGTTTCAATTTCCAAATGAGGCCATCCTAGAGTGGAAAGGCGGAAATTCTATGCCGAAAGGTCGGTTTGTTTCTTGTCTTAAATTTTAGAAAGATGATTTCTAAGGTTGCATATACCATATAGTTAGGGTGAGGGATATGGATTCACAAACCCCTACTATTGAGTCGGTCCCCGTTGTAAATGAGTTTCCGGAAGTGTTTCCTGATGATCTATCCAGTGTTCCCCCCGAAAGGGAAATAGACTTCGGTATTAACCTTCTCTCATATACGCACCCTAACTCCATTCCTCCTTATCGAATGGCTTCGATAGAACTTAAGGAATTAAATGAGCAATTGGAAGATTTTTTGGATAATGGTTTCATCCGACCGAGTATCTCTTCATGGGGTGCTCCAGTTTTGTTTGTTCGAAAGAAAGATGGTTCACTTCGTATGTGCATTCTTTACCTTCAGTTGAACAAGGTTACCATTAAGTACAAATATCCTCTTCAAGGATAGATGATTTGTTTGATCAACTTTAGGGATCAAGTTATTTCTCTAAGATTGACCTCCAGTCGGGTTATCACCAATTGAGGGTGAAGGAAGATGACATTCGAAGACGGCTTTTCAAACTTGGTATGGTCATTATGAGTTTTTGGTGATTTCATTTGGTTGGATAATGCTCAGTCCGCATTTATAGATTTAATGAATAGTGTGTTTAGACAATAGCTTGACGTGTTTGTGATTGTGTTCATCGACGATATCTTTATTTACTCAAGGAGTGAAGAAGAGCAGACCAATCATTTGAGGATTGTGTTGCAAATCCTTAAGGACCAACAACTCTTCGCAAAGTTTAGTTAGTGCGATTTTTAGTTAATATCTGTGGCTTTTCTTGGTCACATTGTTTACGAAAAAGGTATTGGGGTAGATCCTAAAAAAATGGATGCGGTTAAGAGTTGTCCTAGACCTCTATCCCCTTCGTATATTAGAAGTTTCTTGGGTTTGGCTGGTTACTATAGAAGGTTTGTTGAAGGGTTTTCTTCGATAGCCTCTCCATTGACGACATTGACCCAAAAGAAGGTTAAGTTCATATGGTCTGAAACGTGTGAGAAGAGTTTTCAAGAATTTAATGATAGACTTACCTCTGCTCCGGTGTTGACTTTACTGGAAGGATCTGATGGGTTTATGATTTATTGTGATGCTTCGAGAATTGGGTTAGGATGTGTCCTCGTGCAAAATGGGAAAGTCATTTCCTATACTTTAAGGCAATTTAAAACTCACGAAAAGAACTATCCTCCATATGACTTAGAACTAGCGGCGGTTGTGTTAGCTTTAAAGATATGAAGGCATTACTTATACGGTGTTCATGTTAATGTATTTACTGACCACAAAAGTTTGCAATATGTATTTAAATAGAAAGATCTAAATCTTAGCCAAAGAAGGTGGCTTGAGTTACTAAAAGATTATGACATGAGCATTTTTTATCACCACGACAAGGAAAATATGGTGGCGGAGGCTCTTAGTCGGTTATCAATGGGTAGTGTTGCTCATGTTGAGAAATATAAGAAGGAGTTAGTTTGATATGTTCATAGATTGGCCCGATTGGGTGTTCGGTTGGTTGACTCTACCAAAGGTGGTGTTATGATCCATAATGGTAAAGAATCGTCTTTTGTCTTAGATGTGCAAGCCAAGCAAGGTCTTGACCCGATCTTGATTTAGTTGAGGGAAGCAGTGCTCAAGAAGTAATTTGAGTCTTTCTCCCAAGGGGGAGATAGAGTGCTTCGATATCAAGGTCGTTTATGTTTTCCCAATGTAGATGACTTGAGAGAGTAAATCTTATCGGAAGCCCATAGTTCTCGATATTCCATTCACTTGGGAGCCACTTAGATGTACCGTGACTTGCGGGAGGTCTATTGGTGGAATGGGATGAAGAAGGATATTGTGGAATTTGTGGCTAAGTGTCCTAATTGTCAACAAGTGAAAGTTGAGCATCAAAAGCTAAGAGGTTTGTCCCAAGATATAAGTATCCCTACTTGGAAGTGGGAAGATGTGAATATGGACTTTATTGTGGGTTTACCCGAACCCAGCAACAACATGACTTGATTTGAGTTGTAGTAGATCAAATGACAAAATCGGCTCATTTCATCCCAGTCAAGATTTCTTATTCGGCGAATGACTATGATCAGTTGTACTTGAGAGAAATGGTTAGGTTGCATGGAGTTCCCTTATCCATTATCTCCGACCGTGGTACCCAATTCACTTCTCAGTTTTGGAAATCTTTCCAAAAGGGGCTTGATACTCGTGTTAAGCTTAGTACGCCCTTTCATCTACAAACCGATGGGCAAGCGTAGTGTACTATCCAAACTTTGGACGATATGTTGAGAGCTTGTGTAATTGACTTCGTTAGTTGGTATGACCATTTGTTTTTTATTGAATTCACGTATAATAATAGCTATCGTTCAAGTATTGGTATGGATCCATTTGAGGATCTATATGGTAGGAGATGTAGATCTCCTATAGTTTGGTTTGAAATGGGTGAAGTTGCTTTGATAGGTCCCGAGTTGGTACATGAGGTTATAGAGAAAGTTTGGCTTATTAGAGAAAGGTTGAAAACGGCTTAAAGTCGACAAAAGTCCTATGACAATGTTTGAAGAAGATATCTTGAGTTTGAGGTGAATGATTGGGTCTATTTGAAAATTTCACCCATGAAGGGTGTGATGAGATTCGGAAAGAAAGGGAAACTTAGTCCCCGCTATGTGGGCCCATATCAGATTTTGAGGCGTATTGGTAAAGTTACTTATTAACTTGATTTGCCTAATGACTTGGCATCGGCGCATCCAGTTTTCCATGTCTACTTATTGAAGAAATGTGTTGGTGATCCAACATCTATAGTACCATTGGAGAGTCTTGGTGTAAAGGATAGCCTTTCTTATGAAGAAGTTCTGATTGAGATATTGGACCGGCAAGTTCTGAAGTTAAGAAATAAAGAAGTTGCTTCTATAAAGGTTCTTTGGAAGAATCAGTTAGTTGAGGATGCTACTTGGGAGGCCGAGGCTGATATATATCCCGTTATCCTAATCTCTTCCCCTCCATTCCTACTCTAGCTTGAGGTATTTAGTTCCTCATGGTTTGCTCTTTTGGTTTCATGTGTCTTAGATATTCCCATGATTTCTCATTTATGCATATTCATAAAAAGCTTAAATTTTGAGAAAATGAGTTGACGTGATTGATTTCTTCATGTTTATGTGCATTTGAGTATGATATAGACATTATGAAATGATGTTTTGAACATGCTTTAGATGGGAGTTGATATTTCCTCCTCGGATATGTGCATTTATGTGATTGCATTCATGTTGGGTTGTTAGATCTAGTTCCTACCCTTTTTATGATGTATTGAGTCCCATTCGAGAGCGAATATTCCCAAGGGAAAGCTATTGTAACACCTCAGATTTAAAAAGAAGGAAAATGCAGGTTTTCTAGAAATGATGTCTGCACCGACAGACCGTAGGTTGACTTACAGACTGTAGGTGGGAACCGTAGGTGGCAAGTCAAATAATTTTAAAATGTCAAGTCCCAGTACCCTTTTTACGGTTCACTGGGACAGTCTGTTGTTCAATGTACGAGTCGTAGGTAGGTCTTGTAGGTGAGTCCCAGACTTAGTGAAATTTTGAGGGTCAAAGTTGGGACCTAAGGTTTTCATACACGGTCCGTAAGTGGACCAACGGACCGTACATTGCAACCGTCGTTATGGGTCCAAATTTATGGTCCCAAAACCTCACCGACGATTGGACGGGACGGTCCGTGGTTGGACCTACGAACTGTAAATCCAACCGTTGGTGGAGGTCCGAAAGTTATTTTTAAGGTTTTTAGGCCTTTTTCCTAATTGTTTTAACCCTATACTACGTCGTTTTTCCTTCTATCCTAAGCCCTATATCATGATTTTAAACCCCCAAATTATCTAATTCAATTCACTCTCCTAAATTCTTAAAAGTTGATCAAGTTCATCCTCTCAATTTTTTGTGTCTCAAAGAAGGAAGAGGAAGAAGAAGAGGAAGAAGAAGAGGAAGAGGAAGAGGAAGAGAAAGAAGAGGAAGAGGAAGAAGAGGAAGAAGAAGCAGAAGAAGAGGAAGAAGAGGAAGAAGAAGAAGAAGAGGAAGAAGAGGAAGAGGAAGAAGAGGAAGAAGAATAAGAAGAAGAAGAGGAAGATGAAAAGAGGAAGATGAAGAAGAGGAAGAGGGAGAGGAAGAAGCAGAAGAAGAGGAAGAAGAAGAAGAAGAGGAAGAAGAAGAGGAAGAAGAAGCAGAAGGAGAAGAAGGAGAAGAAGGAGAAGGAAGAAGAAGAAAGAAGAAGAAGAAAGAAGAAGAAGAAAGAAGATAGTCTTCACCTATGGAGCGCTTTCCTCCCTAGGGTTCCCCAATTTTGTAAAGTTAGATTTCCTAATCAAATTAAGGTATGATGTGGGTTTTGAACTACCTAAGATGAATTTATGAAGATATGCATGTTTCTTTATGAAATTGATGAAAATGATTTAAGGATGCTTTGAGAGTGAAGTATCAATGTTGTTGTTATTGTTGCGAAAGAATTTCTCATATACTACTCAAACATGAATGTGAAAGGGTTTCCTTACATAAAAGGATTTATAATGTTGGAAGGTTTTCTCACCTAAGATGAATCGAGATTTAGGAGCTATTCTAATGAATTATAGCTTGGATTGGCTACTTGATGCCCTTCCATGGATAATAAGACAACTTAAGATTAATGACTATTTCGTGGGATTTTATGCTTAGCACCAAGAGGATATTAAGATGGAAGCTCTCCCATAGTAGAGATCGGGTTCCTAGTAGCAATCTCCTTATCCCATAACTATGTGTCACCATAGGTTTGTCTTAGATAGACATTAGCTAGTGGATCCACTTAAGCTAGAAGCTTATGGTTCTTTCTTTGGCAAGTAAGGACATCTCTTTCAGGTGTGGGATAGACAACGGATTCCATGTTATAGATCACATGGTCTATATGTCGGTTAATGGCTACTTCTCACAATAATGAACTAAGTTTAGTTCTAAAAGTATCTCAAGTGTGTTCTAAAGATGATTTAACTTGCATTGACCATGATCACGATTTATGTTTTCTAATTTGTTATCTTATGATTTAGCTTGGTCATTGCATGACATGTAAAGTGCTTTTAACATGATTTCATAACTCTTATATATTGCTATCATACTTGGTACATTCCATGTACTAATGCATACTCTTTCCTACATTATTTTACTAATGTAGGATCCGACGCTCCTACCTCCCATACTCGTGGCTAGTTGGTACTTTGTAGCTTTGGAAAATTGCTGAGTCCTTATATTTCGAGGATCGAGACTCTTTATTGCTATATATCATTACTTTTCGGATGTTGTATGTGATATATGAGTTCCTTCTCAATCACTCTTTGATGTAATAGATGACTTTGAGACTATGTTAGACTTCCGCTACTTTTTGTTAACCGCTTTTGATATGAAAACTGTCATTTAAACTCTTTAATTCTATTATCTTGTATGATGTATGCTAAGTGGCTTGTGTAGGGCCTCTCAGGATTTTATATGACATGTCACGTCTAGGGTGTACTTTGGATCGTGACAGCTATATCATCATCCATTGTAGACATCAACAATGCGACAAATTTTATTACATGCCAAGCCAAATTTATTTGAAATAATCTTGAAATATTAAAAAGAAAATTCTACATTTTCAAATTGCATTCCGTAAGAGGCAATATTTCTCTTGTTTAAATAATTCTGTATTTCACAAGAAAATGAATCTTGAAAAGTCATATAGATGCTACTTGACTACCCACCAGACTTGCTTGGGAGAACCATCCGATTGTGATCCCACTAAAGATTCAAGAATGTATGTTGAATGTCTTGCCAAACTACATCATTTCTGCATTTGGTGCCTCCAACTTAGATTTTAATTCAGCTCACACATACTTCAACGATGCAAAACATCAAACTAAATACTATTTCAGAGTTCTTTTGAACGATGAAACGTATTGTGTTGGTGAGGCGCAAAATAATTTAGCTGATGTGGCTAGTTTGGTGCAAAATGATAAAGAAATTTTAAAGCTCTGCTGATCAGTTAGCCTAAGAAATATTTTGGGTGATTAAGAAGTTATGGAGCCTACAACTCTTTTAGCCTAGGAAATCTAAAAAATGTTTTGGGTGATGAAATAAATTTTGGAGCCTGCTGATCTATTAGTCTAGCGAAATATTAATTGTTGATTGAGTTTTTGAGTGTAGAGCTAATGATAATTGATGTATAAAATAGGGAATCATATATTGTAGGTTAGAATATACCTAAAGATGTTTAAGTTCACTCTTTCAATTTTATGCTTCATATTATACTTGAAAATACTTTTATGCTTCGCATTGCACTATTTCAATTGCAAAGAAACCTTATTTTGATATTGTTGTAATGAAAATATATTCCATATTGAATATAGTTGTTTGTGCAAGAGATGCACTGCTGCTTTGCTGCACTTAAAGTAGATTTGTTGCATTTTATGTTTTGAGCTATATCCAGGTCTTGTGGATCAATGAAGAATTGGGGATCCTCCCAACCATAATAAATTAGTTGATAGAGAGAGGAAATCTGGTCACGAGTTGAAAAAAATAATTTGTTTCCAGGAAATTGCGCACCATGACCTCGTACTACCTAGCTGAAAGTCCCTGGGTTTGTAGGTCTTGTCGTACGAATTCCACCCTTTCAGGGTTGTGGCCTTTGGTATTGTTGGACTTCCAATTAGGTATTGTAACTCACACCCACAGTGGTACATAGTTATACTTTTGAACGCAAAGGTGTAAAAATAAGGGAAAATATATGGTATTGTACTTAAAGTGTTTGAACTTCTTTGTGAGGGCGAGTCTACTTGTTTTGTCTCAGTTTAAATGCAAATTGAGTGTGAGACTTCTTTGTTGTGAGGGCACCGGGGAACATCGTATAATTACTGGTTATAGGGCTGCGAGCCAATTGTGTATGCATGGTTGCCTATTAATTGCATGATGTCATTCATAGATCATTTGTCTTATATTAAAAACTAGAGGTAATGTGAATTATTTGATTGAAACTAATTGTCGTAAATATCATGGTTTCACTACTAGAAATTGGACATATGTCTACGGTTCAATTATCGTTGTGATAGATTGTTATTCCATTGAAGTAGATCTATGGCGATTGTTTAGGCAACTGTTACAACAGATCGTGTGATGATAGCGTTATTGATATGGTTATTGCCAAAGTTCTCATAACAGTTGCAGTAGATATCCCTATAGAGACAGTTAGTACCTTAAGAAATTGTCGATGATTAAACCTCTACTGGCACGGGTATGAATTGTTGCAATATAATTTATGCATTACTTATCATTATAATTTGGATTTGGATTTAGGCCACTAATTTTACTGAGACGCACTGGCTGCTTGAACATGTATTTCTCATCGATCATATGTATTGTTGTCCGATCAAGAAATCCCAACATTCATATCAAAATGGTAATAATCATCCTATTGTTCAATCTTATTATTCTATTTTGATTTTGATCATCTGTTTTATTTCCAGGTGGAATCATGTAGTTGATTATCAAAGTTTACTTAGAGAACAGAAAAAACTCATATGAAATTCAGTTAGTTAAATTACATCGGTGACCCAATTCACTTCAATACCTATGAAATGGATAGTTATAGTAATGATAGTTTCGTATTTGATCTTAATCCCAACATATTACTGATTTGATATTGAGAAGCTATGCCAACCCATGGAGTAACATCAGTGCTATTGTAACACCTTGGATTTGAAAAGAAGGAAATGCAGGTTTTCTAGAACTAGTGTATGCACTAACGGAACCACCAACGGACTGTAGGTTGACTTACAGACCGTAGGTGGAAACCGTAGGTGGAAACTGTAGGTGGAAAGTTAAATAATTTTAAAATATCAAGTCCCAGTACCCTTTTTACGGTTCACCAGGACGGTCTGTAGTTCAATGTATACGAGTCGTAGGTAGGTCTCGTAGGTGAGTCCCAGACTTAATGAAATTTTGAGGGTCAAGGTTGGGACCTACGGTTGGCAGGTACGGTCTGTAAGTGGACCAACGGACCGTACATTGCAACTGTCGTTGGGGGTCCAAAAGTATGGTCTCAGAACCCCACCGACGATTGGACAGGATGGTCTGTGGTTGGACCTACAGACCGTAAGTCCAACCGTTGGTGGAGGTCCAAAAATTATTTTTAAGGGATTTTTGGTCTTTTTCCTAATCGTTTTAACCCTATACTACATAGTTTTGTCTTCCACCCTAAGCCCTATATAATTATTTTAAACCCCTAAAATTACCCAATTCAATTCACTCTCCTAAATTCCTAAAAGATGATCAAGTTCATCCTCTCAAATATTTCTCTCTCTAAGGAAGAAGAAGAAGAGCTAGGGTTCCATTCAAGTCTCGATTTCCACCTTAGCTTTTGGGCTTTGAGCTCCAACGTATGATAGTCTTCACCTATGGAGCTCTTTCCTCTATAGGGTTCCTAAAATCCCCAATTTTGTAAAGTTAGATTCCCCAATCAAATTAGGGTTTTATTCAATTGCCATAGGTTCCTTTCAATGTTGATCCAATTGATTGATTTATGTCTTTTTGTGCATGAATTGAAGTAATTGCATGTTTTTAAGTTGAATACCCATGAACCCATGCATAACCCATGATTTCTAGACTATGATGATATGATGCAGGTTTTGAACTACCTAAGATGAATTTATGAAGATATGCATGTTTCTTTATTAAATTGATGAAAATGATTTAAGGATGCTTTGAGAGTGAAGTATCAATGTTGTTGTTATTGTTTTAAAAGAATTTCTCACATACTACTCAAACATGAATGTGAAAGAGTTTTCTTACATAAAAGGATTTATAAGGTTAGAAGGTTTTCTCACCTAAGATGAATCGAGATTTAGGAGCTATTCTAATGAATTCTAGCTTGAATTGGCTACTTGATGCCCTTCCATGGATAATAAGACAACTTAAGATTAATGACTATTTCGTGGGATTTATGCTTAGCACCAAGAGGATATTAAGATGGAAGCTCTCCCGTAGTAGAGGTCGGGTTTTTAGTAGCAATCTCCCTATCCCATTACTATGTGTCACCATAGGTTTGTCTTAGATAGACATTAGCTAGTGGATCCACTTAAGCAAGAAGCTTATGGTTCTTTCTTTGGCAAGTAAGGACATTTCTTTCAGGTGTGGGATAGACAACGGATTCCATGTTATAGCTCACATGGTCTATATGTCGGTTAATGTCTACTTCTCACAATAATGAACTAAGTTTAGTTCTAAAAGTATCTCAAGTATGTTCTAAAGATGATTTAACTTGCATTGACCATGATCACGATTTATGTTTTCTAATTTGTTATCTTATGGTTTAGCTTGGTCATTGCATGACATGTAAAGTGTTTTTAACATGATTTCATAACTCTTATATATTGCTATCATACTTGGTACATTCCATGTACTAATGCATACTCTTTCCTACATTGTTTTACTAATGTAGGATCCGACGCTCCTACCTCCCATACTCGTGGCTAGTTGGTACTTTGTAGCTTTTGAAGATTGTTGAGTCCTTATGTTTCGAGGATCGAGACTCTTTATTGTTATATATCTTTTCTTTTCGTATGTTGTATGTGATATATGAGTTCCTTCCCAATCACTCTTTGATGTAATAGATGACTCTGAGACTATATTAGACTTTCACTACTTTTTGTTAAATGCTTTTGATATGAAAACTGTCATTTGAACTCTTTAATTCTATTATCTTGTATGATGTATGCTAAGTGGCTTGTGTAGGGCCTCTCAGAATTTTATACGACATGTCACGTCTAGGGTGTACTTTGAATCGTGAGAGCTATGTCATCATCCATTGTAGACATCAACAATGCGACATATTTTATTACATGCCAACCAAATTTATTTGAAAGAATCTTGAAATATTGAAAAGAAAATCCTACATTTTCAAATTGCATTCCGTAAGAGACAATACTTCTCTTGTTTAAATAATTCTCTATTTCCCAAGAAAATGAATCTTGAAAAGTCATATAGATGCTACTTGACTACCTACCAGACTTGCTTGGGAGAACCATCCGATTGTGATCCCACTAAAGATTCAAGAATGTATGTTGAATGTCTTGCCAAACCACATCATTTCTGCCTTTGGTGCCGCCAACTTAGATTTTAATTCAGCTCAGCCATACTTCAACGATGCAAAACATCAAACTAAATACTATTTCAGAGTTCTTTTGAACGATGAAACGTATTGTGTTGGTGAGGAGCAAAATGTTGTAGCTGATGTGGCTAGTTTGGCGCAAAATGATAAAGAAATTTTAAAGCTCTGCTGATCAGTTAGCCTAAGAAATGTTTTGGGTGATTAAGAAGTTATGGAGCCTACTTCTCTTTTAGCCTAGGAAAGCTAAAAAAAACGTTTATGTGATGAAACAAATTATGGAGCCTGCTGATCTATTAGTCTATCGAAATATTAACTATTGATTGAGTTTTTGAGTGTAGAGCTAATGATAATTGATGTATAAAATAGGGAATCATATATTGTAGGTTAGAAAATATCTAAAGATGTTTAAGTTCACTCTTTCAATTTTATGCTTCATATTATACTTGCAAATACTTTTATGCTTCGCATTGCACTATTTCAATTGCAAAGAAACCTTATTTTGATATTGTTGTAATGAAAATATACTCCATATTGTATGTAGTTGTTGGTGCAATAGATGCACTGCTGCTTTGCTGCACTTAAAGTAGATTTGTTGCATTTTATGTTTTGAGTTATATCCAGGTCTTGTGGATCAATGAAGAATTGGGGATCCTCCCGACCATAATAAATTAGTTGATAGAGAGAGGAAATCTGGTCACGAGTTGAAAAAAAATCTGTTTTCAGGAAATTGCGCACCATGACCTTGTACTACCTAGGTGAAAGTCCCTGGGTTTGTAGACCTTGTCGTACGAATTCCACCCATTCAGGGTTGCGGCCTTTGGTATTGTTGGACTTCCAATTAGGTATTGTAACTCACACCCACAGTGGTACATGGTTATACTTTTGAACGCAAAGGTGTAAAATAAGAGAAAATATATGGTATTGTATCTACAGTGTTTGAGCTTCTTTGTGATGGCGAGTCTACTTGTTGTGTCTCAATCTAAACGCAAATCGAGTGTGAGACTTTTTTGTTGTGAGGGCACCAGGGAACATCGTATAATTACTGGTTATAGGGCTGTGAGTCAATTATGTATGCATGCATGGTTGCCTATTAATTGCAAGATGTCATTCATAGATCATTTCTCTTATATTAAAAACAAGAGGAAATGTGAATTTGACTGAAACTAATTGTCGTAAATATCATGGTTTCACTACTAGAAATTGGACATATGGCTACGGTTCAATTATCGTTGTGATAGACTGTTATTCCATTGAAGTAGATCTATGGCGATTGTTGACACCCAATTTTGACCCTCCTTTCTTCTAATTCATTGTATAAAATTATCTTTTTCACAACTATTTTTACTACTACGACTATTTATCTACTAATATTGTATGTTTATTATTAAAATTATATTATTACTTTTTACACTTCTTTTTTTCTTAGAAAAAATATTTGTTGTCGCTTTATTTCAAGTTTCGTACTTATTAAACTAATTATAAATTCTTATTTTTATATTTGTATATTTTATATTAGCGTAAATTTGTAATTTGATATTCTTATTATGTAAATTATTTGTTGTCATCTTATAACATATTTTGTATTAGTTATAAAGTAAGAAGCCCAAAATAATTTAAAAGAAGAAAGGAAAAGGGTAAGAAATTCGGGCCCAAAATCTTTAAATCAGACTAAACATTTCAGCTCTTATTTTATATCAAAATAGCCCAAATCCACTCAAATATTCAGCCCAAACGTGAGGCCTAATTCTAACTTGTGCAGCAGCTGCGCCTTGTCCCCAAAGCATCGTTCTTCCTCTTTGAGGAAATTTCAGAAGACCTTTAACCATGGATAGAGCTGAGTCTCTTCTGCAAAAATTCAGACACTCTCTTCCTCTTCATGATTCACGTCTCTCTTCTTTAATTTGGCCAACATAAGATGCCAAGAGACTTCTGCGATTTGGACAGAGTAAGTGCACAGACGGATTTTGAATTTCAAACGACCACTTTCTCAATCGAAATCCCGCCCAAATTCAATCTGAAAGGCCTAGTTTGGTCACTATTTATATCAACTTTTGCACTCATTTGTAAGACCAAGCTTTTCTTCCCCCCCCCCCCCCATAGTACCTTGAACCACTGCATTTTTCCATAAAAATTATCTTTTATACTCTCTCTCGATCTCGCCGGAAATTCTAATCTCAAGCTTGGTCGGGTTCGTTGTTGTTCGAATATAGACACTTGATCGAAGCTACCCTGTTCACTGCAGGTGATACTCACCTCCTTTTCTTTTTATTTTCTCCTCTGTTTATCATCTTTGTGAAAAACTCTTATTCTTTATTTCGTAAGATAATTTTATTTAGCTATAATAACTGATGTTAAAATTTTGAGTCTCATTTGAGATCTGTACAGAGCTGTGGGTTTGTTTTTCTCACATTTACATCTTGTATTTAAAGAATGTTTAGATTTTCATATGGAATTAGTTAATAACTTAGTATTAGAGTGAGACTTGTATGGAATTTATTTTCGTTTCAGGCGAAGTCTTAGCAATTTCCAGTTCATATTTTTTCCTACGTACAAACATGTTTAGAGGAGATAAATGTTGTCCACATTTTAGTTATATAAAAAAGCATAATGTCTATGCATATTAAGTGCTCATTTATTAAAATATTAAAGAAAGTCATTGATTGTTGACATTATTGTAAAGCTTTGCTATTTGCACTTTGCACGTAAGTATTTAATTTAAGTTTTGTACCCCTTTTTGTTAGCTAGATTATGTGTATATATTTTCCTTTTTTAAAAAAAAATAATAATAATTAAGTGACAACAATTAGCAGTGACAAAATCTGAAGGTTTATGACTTAAACTTTCGCTTAGTTCTATTAGATAGCTAAAATATGTTGTGATTTGTGTTTAGCTTCGCTGCTTCGGGTCTGGTTCAAAATTGTTGTTGTATCTTGTCCATTGCTTATATATTTTGTGTTCAAGAATATATCTTTGCGATGTGACTCTATTTGGATCTATATCTAATTTTGTCGCTATCATTTAAAGTTGACCCTTCTTACTAACCTTTTTACTTTTTTTTTTATTTGCATGAACATCTTGGGAGCAAATTGGAGTCTTCGTAAAAGACTCTCGCTATTGCGAGAAGTCTTCCTTTGAGACTCGATGCTACCTCTCATCCGAACAAGAAGAAATCAACATTATATATTCTTAAGTCATACCCGATAGCGCGAAAAGCAAGCAACATGCTTGGGATGCCTATGACGTCCTCTTTCCTTATTCCTTATGTCTAACTTTTTGCGATCTTTATTTATTGGTGTGTTTAGATTTATTTTTATGGTTTGGATTATATATTGAGACTTAGAGTTAACATAGGAATATAACTAAAAAGTGCTAGTTAATTACTTGATATCTTGTCTAATTAAATACTTAAGTTGGTCGTAAAAAATCTAATTTATCAAATATTTTCTTAACCTTGGAAAAGATTTTTAAATGAATTCTTATATATTTACTCATATATTTAAACAAAATATTTTAAATAAATTACATTTATTCAAATTTATTTGGGCTCTTGGTAAAAGAATATTATTCTATTCATTTAAGTATTAGAATATCCAAATATTTTGATTGCGATAAGCAAATAAGTGACATTTTAAATCCATATTTAACCTAAAAACGGCTTAAGTTAATTTTTATTCAATGCTAAAACGGACATGTCAACTTATGACATTATTTTATAAACTCAAACTCATGAAAAGTCACTTTTCTAATTAAGTGTTCAAATTGCAACTTTTATTAACTTATATTATAAGTATTTCTTATATATACTATTTATCTACTTATTAAATTTTGAAGTCTAAATTATTTGTTATATGGTGTTTCTATTAAAATAGAACTTTCATGGTAAATGTGAGAGAGATGTGAAGTATACGACATAGATATGTTTTAAACATGAATTTAGGAGAAGTAAGTACTAAAAGTACAAGATTGGAAGAGGATGATATACCTAAGAACCTTGATTTGTTACACAAATGGACTATTCCTAAAGTTGATATTAAAACTATTTATGACTATGGTTGGTTTGATAGAATATCTCATAAACAGTTAATAAAAACTATTGAGCAATCTTTGGCGTTAAATTCGTCTGAACAGACTATTCGTTTATTAAATAAACGAGATATCGATTTATATAAAAATCAGTATAATTTCTTGCATATTGACATGGTTCAAATTGCTTTTAAACCATTAACTCTTAAAGGATTACCTGAGACATTTTTAGCTGTTCTTCGTGATGTTAGAAATTTAAATTTTAGACAATCTTTGATGGGTTTGATTGAGTCCACGATGGCATATGGTCCTGCATATTTTAATACTCAACCAAATTTGTAATTATCTTTAACTGATGTTAATATTCTTGATGCTTTAACATTAAATGTTAAAACGAATGGTTATAATTATGCACCTGGATCTGAATTAATATGTTTATCATATAGAATTTATTTTAAATTGTTTTCTACGTTAAACCCGAAATGTAAGTTATATGATACATCTGATCAGACAATTTTGGTGGAAACAAATTTTGTGAAATCTAAGGTCACTACTAGAAGACCTATAAAATGAGAAGCAATTAATTTTTCAACAACTTGGATCCTGGATTCTGTTATATCCCCAAGTCAGATAACAAATGCTGTCACTAATTCTGAATATTCTCATATTACACAAAAAACCAGATGGTAGGATTGGCATTCAATTTGATGATAGAAGTGTCCCATATAATAGATATTCATTTTCTGATAGAAGATTGCTTGCTATTCAATAAATATCACCAATTGAACCAGTGTATGGTCCAGCTCGTAATCGTGCTGCTTCTTTGCATACCATACCTTCTAAGGTTTCTTGTCCTATTATATCTGCTGATCAAAATAATAAACTTGTTAATAAAATAAAAATTGATCCTCGAACGAATATTGTTCAAGCTAATGATAATTCTTCTGATATTTCTGATAAGGATATTCCTTCTATATTCGAAATGAATTTTGATCCGAATAAAACTTGATGATGAATGTACACCAAATAGAATTTAGTCCAGGATCACTGGCAAGAAAGTACATTCAGAAAGAATTTTTGAGTAATAAATGGAACCGGTTTAAAACATGGTTTTTTGACACTTATTGTGCTAGTGATTTGAATAATATTTCTCAAGAATTTTATGAAACTTGTGCTCTACATAATCAAATCATGCATTTTGTACATTGGTTCATAACCACTTATTTACTTTTATACATCAACGTTCTTGAACGATCTTATAAAGATAGAACTGATAATATTATTAAGACTATCTATCCACCTCAGTCATCCTCTATTTTTACCAAATAATACAGGTATCACTTTTACTGCCTTTCAAAAATTTATTGAAGAAGATGTTGCAGCAGTCAGCATCAATGAAATAAATAATTTAATTTCTCAAAATAATTATTTGGGTCTGTATGTTAAAGTTTTGGGAGAACATATTAGTTCTCTTGACAAAAAATTGGATGAATTAACTGCTTTAGTAATCCAAATAAAAAAATGATATAAAGACTTCTAATATTGCATCTACTTCTAAAAGTAAGTCAGAAGTCAAATTGTTTCTACTCATGTGCAAAGGCCTCCTGAGATTCAGGATTTTAAATTTAAATCATTAAATGATTTGGAAGAACTTCTTGATAAGAAATTGTCAGGATTAGGTGCAAAGCCTACTGATTTGTTAGAAAATTTTGCGGATGAAATGGAAAATACTTTTCATTTTAAAAAACATGTTTCTTCGGAATTTAATAAACTTCGTGGATATCCTAAAAAGAATAGTAATACTAAGTATGCCCATAAACCAAGCATGCATACCTATTATTATTCCAGACCAACTCCTCAAGATGTGTTAATAGAGGAAAGGGACTGGAATCAGACTAATACTTCTTATAGTGGGTCTGAAATTTACGAATGGAATCTTGATGGATTGACTGATAGACAATTAACCATTCTTGTTCACAGAATGCTTATGTATGCAACTATTTGTAAAAGTGTTAAAAATACAGATAGAAATATTTGCAAAATGAT
>JAJONR010002724.1:0-63401 GCA_029582245.1 Solanum etuberosum
AAAACACAATTCATAAAACATGGTCAATGCAAGCTTAAAATCTTTAAACATTTGGGAGATACTTCTTGAAGTAACCTTAGTTCATTATTAGGGAAGATTTACCTTTAACTAACATAGAGACCATATGAGCTATTAACATGGAATCTGGTGTCTACGCCACACCGAAAAGAGTTGTTCTTACTTGCCAAGGTAAGAACCATGAACTTCTAGCTTACATGGATCAATTAGCTGATGTCTATATAGACAACCTATGGTGGCACATAGTTTATAGGACATGGGTAATCAACACTTATACACTCGGTGGTAAGCATAAATCCTATGGAATATTGATTAGTCTTAACTTTTCTTAACATTCATGAGACATGGGTAATCGCCGCTTGGCTTATCATTGGAGGTCATGGGTAATCACCGCTTGCCTCAATATCCTTGGAAGGGCACATTAAGTAGCCAATCCAAGCTAAGTTTCATTAGAATAGCTCCTTAAGTCATTATTCATTTTAGGTGAGAATACCTTTCAACCTTATGAATACTATATGTGAGAAATCCTTTCACAACAGCAAAAACATTGATGCTTCAATCTCAAAGCAATTCTTAAATCATTTTCATCAATTTCATAAGAACATGCATATTTTCATAAACTCATCTTTCATGATTCAAAAGCTTCATCATATGAACAATTCTAGAAAACATGGATTTCACATGGGTTCATGGGGATTCAACTTAAAAAGATGCAATTTCTTCAATTCATGCATAAAAAGACATAATTCAATCAATAATACCATAATTGAAAATAACCCATGAGATTGAGTAAATATCCTAACTTCCATTAGAGATTCTACCTTGTGAAAATAGGAGAAATTGGGAACCCTATGGAGGTAAGGAATCCATAGGTGAATACTATCATACCTTGATGCCAAGAGCTTACAATCAATGGTGGAATTGGAGACTTGACTTGAAACCCTAGTCTTCTTCTTCAAGCTTTTAGAGAGAGAAATATTGGAGAGGGTGAACTTGTTCTTCTTTTAGGAATTTGAGAGAAGGAATTGATTTAGGAGATTTTGGGGGTAAAAATGTTTATATAGGGTCTCTAATAGAAGGTAAAATGATATAGTATTGGGTTAGAATAATTAGGAAAAGACCCAAAAGCCCTTCCTAAAAATAACTGCCGACCTCACCAACGGCCAGACCTACGGTCTGTTGGTCAGACCACGGACCGTCCTGGTTGGTCGTTGGTGGGTTCAAAAACCACCAATCTTGGACCCCAACCGATGGGACCCATGCACGGTCCGTGGGTCCACCTACTATAGTTTATGGGACATGGGTATTCGCCGTTTATCTTATCATCCATGGAAAAGTATAACTAAGATACTAATCCAAGCTAGAAACATCAAAGGATAGCTCTTTATACCATGCGTGATAAAACCTTTCACCATCCATGATATTTTAATAGAAGCTTTTAAGGCCCATAGTCATTCACTTCATGCTAGAAATTCCCTACTATTAATGAAAATAATTTGAAAGCATGATCTATAATCATTGATGGCATATTCAGATACCATAATAATCAAGACCTAATTTAGGAAAATAACCAAAAAAGTATTGTGGGAAAATCTAGATGTCATTCATGTTATTTGGCAAAGCTTCATAGAACATATAGATACCTTCATCTATAAGCTTACTTGACTCATAAACATTACTTTCATAAAACATGCATAATTTCATAAAACACATTCATAGATTCAAGCTTTTTCATATATTCATGTAAGTTAGGGTTTATAGTCAAGAATTTATAGATCATGGCATGGGTTCACATGGAATTAGTTTTAAAGCATGTAATTAAGTCGAAATAATCAAAATAAGAACATAATAAAGCAATTGAATCCATACAAATAGAACCCATGAGGAATTGAGTGAAAATCTAATCAAATCTTGGGAAATTAAATTGGAGAATTAAAGAAACTTTGGGGACCTAATAGGTGATTGGAACCCATTGATGAACTCCCTACATACCTTGATTGAAGCCCTAAGCAATGATGAAGAAAGGAGACTTGAACTTCAAGAATCCTAACTTCTTCTTCTTCTTTGATCTAGAGAGAAGATCATTTTTGTAGAGGATGAATTCGGTCAAGTTTAGGAAATTTAGGAGAATGAATTGAAATTGAGAGTTTTACTGCTTAATTCACTTTTAAAGGTCTTGAAATAGGGTTTAAAAGGATTTATTTTGGGTACCAAACACTATGGAAAAAGACCACAATGACCCTAACTTAAAAAACTGATGAGGTGACTTATAAGAGGGGTTTCACGAGCCCTCTACAGCTTCACGGGCTGTATAGCCGGTCGTGAAGCTTCACCTGCCTGACAAGGCTTCACTAAAATGGGCATAATTTCTTTCTTTTTTTGAACTCGAAATGAGGCTAACTTGGTGGCATCGGAAAGAAGACTCAAAGACCTTTAATTTGATAGGTCATGGGCCACCTAATTAAATTTATACTTAGAGATATGATCATTTGAAGTTCACACAAAATTTAAAAACTGATGGGTGACTTGTACGGACCCCTAGACCCCCTTCCCAGACAGCCTTGGATGGTCAATTACGATGCTCTAACTTGGCCGTGGATCCCTAAACGGACAATCTAGGGTGCCATGAAGGGTCCATGGTCCATTTTGGGTTCGTGGTCTTGGCTGTTTTCCCTTTTTAGCCCTTTTTTAAGTTCGAGGTGTTACAATATCTCCCCACGGGAACATTCATCCTCGAATGGAACTCAAACTAGCGCGAAAAGATTAGGAGAGAAACTAACAACCCAAAATTAATGCAACTTCATCAAAATACACATAACCAAGGAGGAACCGTGACTCCAAGCTAAAACATATTCAAAACATCATTTCATAAGACATACATGCAAATCATACTCGATGCACATAATCATGAAACAATCAATCAAACTAAATCATATCTTTAAAAATCAAATTTTTAATGAGCATGCATGCATGAGGAAACATAAGAATGACTAAAACAAAAAAATCCTATAGACTGAACCATGAGGAACTAATGCCTCAAGCTAGACTTGAAGATAGATAGAAAAAGATAGAGATACTAAGATACCACATTGGCTCCAGCCTTTCACATACCAATACCATATAAAAGAACCCTTCTAACAACTTAGATAGTTTTACACACACCCAACATAAAGCACACTATATCCCCCTTGAGAGCAAACCTCTCTAGTCTTCTTGAATCTATCTCCCTAAACCCAAGCATAACCTCTCTAGTCTTACCATAACAAACCAAACACCCAATACAAAGGAATGCATAACTACAAGCTAAAAGACCATAACTTACCAAATACCACATCCGGGGAAAACTCATGATCTCGTCGAGGCTGATGAGCATAAAACCTATTCTGTTTTTATGGGTCCAAAGTGGATGAGGATCCACAAGAGTTTGTTGAGAGAATCCACAAGATTATGGACATCATGGGTGTGACTTCGGTGGAGAAGGCGGACTTGGTCGCGTACTAACTCAAGAGTGTTGCTCAAGTTTAGTTTGACCAATGGAAAGAGATAAGTTCATTAGATGTGGGTCAGTTGGATTGGGATAAGTTCATAGGGGTGTTTCTTAAATATTTCATTACCCTTGAGATGAGGGTGGCTAAAGTGAAATAGTTCATCAACATAAGGCAAAGAAACATGAGTGTAGAGGAGTATTCGTTCAAGTTCACCCAATTGTCTAAGTATTCTACTACTATGGTTGCCGACTATAGAGCAAAGATGAGTAAGTTTGTATCAGGTGTGTCTGAGATTGTGGTCAAAGTATGCCAAACCGCAATTCTAATCAAGGAGATAAATATCTTATTTTTTATGATTCATACCAAACAAATAGAGGAGGAAAAGATAAATGAGAAGGCTAAATAGTAAAAGAGGGCAAGGACAAGTGATGGTGACTTCTCTCACTCTAGGTCCAGTGGACATGGACGTTCTCAATTTTGGAAACGTTTTTCTGTCAGAATTCGTCAAATGTTCTAGCTCAAAAGTTCAACAAGGATAGGTTGTATAACCCCTAATCTTTAAGGAGGTGGTTCAAATGGATATACTATTCCCGTTTTTCAAAAGTGTGGAAAGAGTCATTCGGGGAAATGCTTAGCCAGTACAAATGTTTGCTATGTTTGTGGAAAGAATGGTCACAAGGTGAGGGATTTCCTTTGACAACCTAGCAAGGGTAAGAATGGCTGGCATGTTAAGCCTAGTGGTTCTGGTTTGGGTGGTTCTCCTTGTCAGAGAAGATTCTATGTTCTTCAGAATCAACATGATCATAAGGGTTCTCCGAATGTAGTTATTGGTATGTTATGCGTATTTCATCTCAATGGATATGTATTTCCTGATCTAGGTGCTACATTGTCTTTTGGGACTCTTTATGTGACTATGAGATTTGATGTATACACTGCAGTTCTTTTAGAACCTTTTTCAGTCTCTACACTTGTTTGTGACTCCATTATTGCTAGATGAGTCTAATTTTTTTGCCTAGTTTCAGTTTCTTATAGAGTCACTTCAGTTGACCTTGTAGAGCTTGACATGTTAGAGCTCAATTTTATTCCTGGGATGGGTTTTCTTCATTTTTGTTAAGCTTCTATAGATTGTCGTACATGACTGGCCACATTCCAAGTTCCAAATGAACCTATCTTAAAATGAAAAAGGGGGATATTCAGCGCCTACGATCAGTATATATCTTGCCTAAAGTATAAGAAAATGATTTAGTAAGGTTGTTTCTATTATCTTATTCATGTTAGGGATATGGATTTCTGAAATCCCTACTCCTGTGTCAGTTTTGATTATAAATGAGTTTCAGATGATCTTCTTGGTATTTCTCTCGAAAGGGAAATGAACTTTGGTATTGACCTTCTTCAAGATATGTAACCTATCTTTATACCTCCTTATCTTATGGCATTGGAAGAACATAAGGAGTTGAAGGATTAATGGGGTTCTCCGGTGTTGTTAGTTTAAAGATGGACGCTTCCCTTTGCATGTGTATTGACTATCGGCAATTAGAAAAAGTCACGGTAAATAATAAGTATCCTATTCAAAGGATAGATGAATTATTTGATCAACTCTAAGGTGCGAGTTTCTTCTTAAAGATTAATCTTTGATCGCGGTATCATCAGTTCAGAGTAAGGGAAAGTGACTTTCTGAAGATGCCTTTTCAAACTCGATATGCTCACATTGAGTTTCTCGCGATGGCATTTGGATTGAATAATGCCTCATTAGTGTTCTGCATGGACCGAATGAATAGAGTGTGCAAGCAGTACCTTGACATGTTCGTGATTGTGTTCATTGATGATATTTTGATTTACTCACGGAGGGAGGATGAGCATATTGATCATTTAAGGACAATTTTGCAAATCCTCAAGGACCATCAATTGTTTGCTAAGTTTAGCAAGTGTGAGTTTTGGTTGCGGTTTGTTTCTTTCCTTGGCCATATTGTCTCTGATGAAGGTATTCAGGTTGATATTAAGAAAATTGAGGCAATCAAGAACTGGCTTAGACCTCTTTCCCCTTCACATATTTGGAGTTTCTTAGTTTTTTCCAGCTTTTATAGGAGGTTTGCAGAAGGATATTCCTCTATTGTTTCACCTTTGACTATGGTAACTCAAAAGACTGTGCAATTTCAATTGTCGAAAATCTAATTTGAAAATTTTCCAAGAGTTAAAAGAAAGTCTCACTTAAGCCATTATTTTGACATTACATGAAGGATCCGAAGGTTTTGTGTTTTATTGTGATGCTTCACATATTCGTCTTGGTTATGTTTTGATGCAACATGGCAAATTCATTGCTTATTCTTGGAGGCAATTGAAGGTGCATGAATATAATTATCTGACTAGTGATTTGGAGTTAGAAGTGGTGGTTATTTCTTTAAAGATTTTGAGACACCACCTTTATGGGGTTTATGTTGATGTGTTCATCAATCAGAAGAGTTTGCAATACAGGTTTATGAAATAGGATTTGAACCATCGCCAAAGGAGATAGCTTGAGTTATGAAGGATTACGATATAAATGTCCTTTATCATCCAAATAAGGCGAATGTTGTTGCCGATGCTCTTAGTCGATTGTCAATGGGTAGTATTGCTCATGTCTAGGAGGGTAAGAAAGAGTTATTTTGTGATGTCCATAGACTAGCTCAATTGTGTGTTCGATTGGTTGATTCAGGAGATGGTGGTATCATTGTTCAAAATGGTTCAGAATCGTCTCATGTTTCGGATGTGAAGGCTAAACAAGATCTTGATCCGACTATGGTCGAGTTGAAGAAAGTTCTTTCCAAAATAGTCATTAAGGCTTTTCCTAATGGGGATGTGGTGTGCTTCATGATCAAGGCCGGTTGTGTGTTTCAAATGTTGATGAGTTGAGGCATCAAATTTTCATTGAAGCTCACAGTTCTCGGTATTCTATTAACCCAGGAGCCACCAAGATGTACCACAATTTGCGGAAGGTCTATTTGTTGAATGTGATGAAGAAGGATATTGTGGAATTTGTGGCTAAGTGTTCTAATTGTCAACAAATGAAAGTTGACTATCAAAAACTGGGACGTTTAGCTCAAGACATTAGCATTCCTACATGGAATTGAGAAGATTTGAATATGGACTTCATTATGGGTTTACCTTATACTCGTCGATAGTTTGACTCGATTTAGGTTATTGTGGACCGAATTACTATATCATCTCATTTTTTTCGTGTGAAGACTTCATTTTCAATCGAAAACTATGCTAGGCTTTATGTCCTGGAAGTGGTAATGTTGCATGGGGTTCCTTTATCCATTATCTCCGATAAGGGTACTCAGTTTATATCTCTCTTTTGGAGTTTGTTTCAGAAAGGACTTGGTACTCAAGTAAAGCGGCTTTTCATCCTCAAAGTGATGGTCAAGCCGAGCATACTATTTAGACTTTGGAAGATATGTTGAGAGCTTCTGTGATTGACTTTAAGGATAAGTGGATATGATCACTTACCTTTGATCAAATTTGCTTATAATAATAGTTATTACTCAAGTATCCAAATGGTTCCATTTGAGGATCTCTATGGTAGGAGGTGTAAGTCTCCTATTGGTTGGTTTGAAGTTGGTGAGGTCACTTTGGTAGGGCCAGAGTTAGTGCATGAAGCTATGGAGAAGGCTTGACTTACTAGACAAAGGTTGAAAACGACTCAAAGTCTACAAAAGTCCTATGTTGATGTTAGGAGAAGAGAACTTGAATTCGATGTTGATGATTGGGTTTACTTTAAATTATAAACGATGAAGGGTGTGATAAGATTTGGAAAGAAAGAGGGATAATGCTCAAATCACCCTGTAAAAAGAATCAAAAGAGTGAGCGGTGGTCTTCAATAAAAATACCCAACAAAGAGTCGGAGTTGAATCCCACAGGGAACAACATAACGACAATTGAAAAGATAAAGGTTAACTAGATACTAGTTTGAATCTAAACAAGCAATGTACAAAATTATCAAAGAAAAGGAATTTTTTTAAATTAAACTACGAACGGGGGCCAAGAAGATATCAAGCAAGGGATTTATGGGAATTGGGAAAACTTGGGATTCAATTAACACTCAACGATCTATCGCAATTCAACCCAAGATCGATCACTAATAGGTAGGCTAGGTCATCTTTAACTACGTTAATTATCTTTCGATCTCAAAGCATTTTATTGTGATATCGCATGTCGATCTCAATTACACCAATATAAAATAAACCACTACCTTAACTTAGACCTCTTTTTAGAGGAATACTTTCACCCAACAATGAAACCCTAAACTTTCATCTTTCGGTCTCAAATTCAAGATTCAAAGCCAATATGCAATTATCAATCTAATTTTGCACTCCAGTCAATCTCTTTCGAGCATCGATCGGAGATCAAAAGCTAAGGTTGAGCGTGCACTCTCAATCTATAAATTCAAATATGAAAACTAGATTGAACCTATTTCATGAAATCAAGCATGGAAACAAGGAATTACAAAAGAAATAGAGCAATAAATCAAACACCCAAATAGATTTGTCCATTTCTAGCACAAAAGCCCCAATTTCATACAAGTCATCACACCCACATTTCTAGCAGTTAAGAGCAACGAAATGAATAAAGGTAAAAGATATTACTACAATAGAAGACAATCTTCGAATTCACAACTGAAATGTGAGGAAACTTGCCCTCAATGTCTCAACACCTAGATTAAGAACACTAAGAAATCTGTTTTTTGAATGTGTTTTGCTCTCTAAGATTTTCTCTCTCTAACAATTCTTGGTTGATGAATAATATTCCACTCTAACCCTATTTTCTAAATTTGAGTTCAAATCTTGAGAATTTACCATTTTGCCCCTGTCTGAAAATACATGATTCGAAAAAGCAAACTTCTCAAAAGGAAGAATAACTTTGCTTAAGCGACCTCCACTTTTTTGGCCTAGTTCGCAGAAGCAAACCTCACGTCCTCACTTAAGAGGACAGTTGACTTCGTTGGCTGGTTCGCTTAAGCAGCCAGTATTCCGCAGGTGCAATACAAAGGACTTGTTTTCTTCCAAGTTTTTCTCTTTTCCAGCTTTGATTCCACTTTTGATCAGCATTTTCTTTCCCAACATCAAAACACCTGAAACAACATAATTCAAAGGATAATTAGCCTCTTTCTGTACTTTGAGTGCCACAAAATCATAAGAAAAGAGCTATAAATTGGTGTGAATTCACCACTAATCAGCACCCCCAACTTAATACTTTTCTTGTCCTCAAGCAAAAAGAATATTCAAAACACAAGAGGTACTCAATTTAAGCACAACACTCTTTCATTTTCGCAAAGAATGATGTTTGGGACTTTGGTTGGCACTAATAATTAGCAAGCAAACAAGTGATTTACAAATTCAAGTAACTCCCTCAAACTTAAACCAAATTTCAAAACTCAATGAGTTTCAAGAATGATCAAGTGACAACAAGAATTCTCAAGAGGTGACTCACAATTACTAGCATTCTAACAACTTTCCTTGAATCAATTTTGTAATCTATTAACTTCACCAATCCATCCTAGCATTTATTCCCTCATAAAAAAAGAAATGTCCTACAAACACACAAGTATTCACAAAACCATGGACAACAATACAAACAGTCACACTTAAAACGAATAATCTCATGTTTACAAATGCCACAATACTTGCCCATATTTTCAAACAACATTGACTCAACTTCACTTGGTTGGAGATCTCTAAGGACTTTGTGAAGCTTCTAATGTAGGCTTAGGGAAAGTTAGGATATCATTTAGATAAACGTGACTATACCCTCCTTGAACTTTTCAATCAATATTTTTTCCACTTTTCTTCACTTTTAAACTCAATGCACACTTCACACCATTTTCTTATTTTTCTTTCAAGATCTCCCACATGCAACCATTTTCAACTTTTTGGAGGATTCAAGTCTCATGTTTATTCAAAACCTTTCTTTCTTTGAAATTTTTCCTCTATTCTTAAACTCTTTTTTTATCAAGCCCTCATGTGGTAAGCATCCCTCTATATTCTTTACATAACACTCCCAAATTTGTCTTTTTTCCTCAACTTTCACAATTCTTAAGTTCAAGGAGGGAAATGGTTTAAAAGAAGGTTACTTTTCAAAAAGGGTCATGGATCGTAATGTGGTTGCAAATAAAAAGGATAAGGCTCAAAGGGGACAACTAAGGATACATTTAGTGCAAAGGTGGGATCATTAGCCTAAAGGTACTTCAAGGACAATAAAAGAAAGCCTAGGATCATTTATCCAACCAACTAAATCAAGACCAACATTTTAAGAACAACCGGGCAAGTTCTAGTTAACACAAGTGAACACAAGGCATTATTCACAGACTCACCAAACATGGCACAAAGCTATTCAACATGGCTAAATTTCACTTCCTAGTCAAGAACAAATGAGTCATTTAACACTCAACGCCTAGTAATTTGGAGTCACAAAAAATCAACCCATTGTCGAAAAATCATTCGCTTTCACAAATTTTTTGGATGGATGCTCATTTCACAAATTACAAGGCTTGTCTAAATCTATTAGTACCAAACAAGTCACCCCCTCATATTAAAGCACTACCAAGCCATCAAAATTCAACAAAATGACTATTTGCGCTTAAGAATGACATCACTTGATCTATCATTGGGCAAATTTAGGCCTTTTCATTAAGCTTTTGCAATGGTTTCCAAATCCAGAAGCTATGGCTACTCAGACTTCCCCTACTTCATGAAATAAAGAGTGAAACACAATCATCACACTTTATGACTACAAAACCTAAACTAACAAAAGATACTAATATAATAAAAGCAAAACATAATAAAACAACAAATCTGCACAATAATCCAAAACAAAACAAGATAAAACAACCCAAAAGGGGAGTACTTCCAACTAAAAACTATGTTGTGTCCTCACAACCCAACCATAATACTCAAAAGAGAAAACAAAGGGCTCCCTGGGCTGCCTCAATCCTCTCCATCAGTTTCGATGGCCTCATTATCCTCATTTCGACCGTCATGGATCCATGTAGCAGGCTCATCTCCATCCTCATCTGGCTAGAAGTCGGGAGTGGCTCATTTGCCTTCAAAAACTTCCAAAGGTCTTTTACTCCCTTCAACATCTGAGTGAAGAACTTGTCTCAGATCTTCTCCCGCTTCTTCATTTTACCGTGTGAGATGCTTAACTCTCCATGAAACAACCAAACTGGCATAGACCTTCTCCAAATTGGTAATTTGAGCTTTTTGCTTCCTTTGATCAATTAAGTAAGCATCAAACTCACTTTGAGGCACATAAGATATTGTCTTAGAAGACGATTCACCCGGACCTTGAGTCAGAATTTCCACTCACTCATTCACGACCTGCAACTCACTTGCTAAAGACTTGAAAGGACCCAAGACTGGGCGGTATAGGATAATCATCATCCGCATGAACAGACTTACTAGAGTCAATCTTTCTCCTTCTACTTTTCACTGCTGAGCCTTCCCCACGCATCTCAATTGGGAAAATTTGATTTTTAGGCTCAATCCAAGTTTTCCCCAAAAGTACCTCTACCACAGCCCGTTTGCAAAGCTCCGTGATCAGAGAGGGAACAACAAGAGACGGGTTATCACGCATTTTTAACTCCCGGAACTCATTCACAATAAAATGGCCTATATTCACTAGGACATTATCAAGCACACAAGCCACTATCTGAGCTTGCAACACCAGAATGTTGCTAATGTTCCCACTTGGGGAAATACGGCTGCATACAATAGACATCCATGTACTAGCCTCTGCGGTCATGTATGAGTATACACCATCTACCTTTGTGGTGGCCCATGGATTATTCTTTCTTGGGATAGCTTTGAAGCTGGCCAAGTACCTGACTCACAATCTTTGTCAGTGAAGGCCATGATATCATGGTTGAGTAACCCATAGACCCGATTGATTACTTCCAGCCCATAATCGACAACCTTGCCCAAAATAGCGACCAACCTTGATGCCATGTCAGTCTCCATGATGTTTGCATAAAACTCCCTTACCCAATGCTCATTTGCCTTGCAAGGTTCAGCTGCAGAGCATATCCAACCAGATGCCAACAACCTTTAGTGGAAAGTCAGAAGCATGTCCTTAAATTTTTCAAGTGAGATGCCTCTTTCGTGAAGTAGCTTTTTCTTCATCAAACCAGCATAATAAATCTCTTTTGCTCAGAGAGAGAAATCGATATTAGTCATAATTGACCATCACTTCCTCCCCAATATCTAATTCGTGTGCCATTTTTGACTTTGTGAGAATCTCTGAATCATAATAGCATATAATTGTTAGAATTATGTGTTACACAATGCTATTTCATAAGTAAAATTTAAAGAAAATGGTTGGAACTCAATTTGGAACCAAAACAAGTAAGGTAAAAAGTTTCACACTGACAGAAAACTGCCTCTAATATCGCAGAAGCGGAGTGAAGTTTGGTCAAACAAACATTGCATTAGCGGCTAGAAGGCCACTTAAGTAGAAATCGCAAAAGCGAAGGGTATCGCTTAAGCGGGCATCGCTACAGCGATGGCGAATCAGCAAAAGCGAACAATCGCCCCCTTCAACATGAACAACCAATTTTGGTTTCAATTTTTAGCACGGAATTTCAATTACCATGAGTGTACAATCAAAAACAACCAAACATGCAACAAAGGAACTCAATCATTTCAGTACAAAAAGTTTCGAAAATCATTTGTGAGTTCTTTTGGGCATTATATCAAACACATGGTTCCCAAAATAATTTCGAAAATTAGATCATGAAATGGATACTCAAGACTTCCCATATACTTCTAATGAGCCCACACACATGCATTTAACAATTTAGACAGAATTTGGCCAACACACTTACAATTTTAACCCCCCAAGTTAGAGAAGTTACTACTCACTAACTACTCCTAACTTTCAACAAAGTAATAAAAAGTAAACAATGATTATTACAACTTAAAGAGAGTAAGAGTGAGAGAAACATACCGGATTGTGATTGCACAATGAAGACCTAGAGGTTGGAATTATATTGGAACAAGTGAAGAGGGAGAACAAGAAGCTGGACCTTTTATTTTGTGATTTTGGTCCGTTTGGCTTCCTAGAACTGCCTTTTGAAATGCCTTACCTTCGCTTAAGCCATATTTGGTTGCCTTTGCACCTAATGATGAAAGGGAAGGGTTCGTTTAAGCGAGTTCCCCTCCGCTTAAGTGATGTTCGATTTTTCGAGAGGGAGCTACTTTTGCGGACTTCTCTTAAGAAAATTATTGTTCGCTTTTGCAGCTCCTAAGGACAGTTTTTCAACTTACTCATTGTGTGTTTGGGCGAGCTTGGGGGGTCATTGGCCAAGCCTGGGCACTTAAAATGCCTCCCAAGTCATTTTTCAATTCGAATTTAGTCCCAAACATCATTTCCTCCAAGATTCATGATGTTCCGTAAGTTTACTGTATTTTTGATGCATTAAACTTGGACATGTTCATGAGTCTTAGGCATTTAGTTATTTGATGTAATGGTGTTTTGATCTGATTTTGCACAAAATAGTTTTGGAGAAGTTGTTGTTGAAAGTGATTGAAACAGTAGGAAAATTGTAACAGACGAGCCCACCTACGAACCCTCGTTCCTCAAACATGTTGTAGGTGGATGGAGTGGATGAATTCTCTAGGAAAACATGCTAAGTGTGGAACAACGGAGGCAACGACGAGCCGTAATTCTTATGACGGGCTGTCGATGATGAGTCATCGATGACTTCAAAGAAGATGAATTCTAGTCCATGAATAAAAATTGAACAGGATAGACCGTTCTTAGACCTATGATCCATAGGTGATGACCGTCGTTGGCATCCACAGGAATTTTGGCTAACTGTTGAGCAACGAAGGCACCCCCGACGTTTGTGTGACGAGCTATAGGTGGCCACACGTTTGTGACACTGGCCAAATCGAATTTCCTCAAGTTTCCTTTCCCTACTTGCTTTAGGATTTATTTTCTATAAATATTAGTTTTAATTTTCATTTTTAGGTTGCTAGACGTTTTATGATACTTAATTTTTTGCTTTGAGAATTCCATTGCAAACATTTGGAGCTCTTAATTTTTAAAGTTTGGTTTATGCATTTTGCGTTTGTTCTTCAATTGAAGATTCCGCATTTCATCTATTCTAATTGTAAGTTCATGCTTTATATTATTAACCCTAGTATGAATTGTGATAACTCAAGCATGAATAACTAAATCCACAACTAGGGTTGTGGGAACCATAAGTAATTAACAATGTAAATCTAATAATTAAGTAATTCTGACTAGTGTTTATGCATGTATTATTAATCCTTTCGTTTTGAATTTTTTTTAATGGTGCGCAACATTAGAACTCGCCCAATTCCTACTTTCCCAACAAAGGAAGTAATGAATGAGAAAGCGATTGAACTTTGGAGATTTAGCGTGATAATCCGCTATCTCATAGCCTGACCCACTTACTGCGAGGGCTAATCTGGGGTTAAAGGTAAGGGTTAGTAAAGCATACACACGTAGACCGGCCAAGTTGTGTGGTTAAATTACCTACTTGGATGACCAATCACTTAGGAGATACCTAACTTACCAACCTTGCATTTTAACACTAGGATAAAGTTGCTATTATTAGGTTTACTGTGTTAAGAACTTGTGGGGAACACGTATTCCTTAGTTTCATCTCATATTGATATTACAAACTATGATTTTTTCTTACTTGTTACTTGTTACTACAAATAAATCAACAATTACTTTGTTTACAAATCCCGCATTTTTATGGAAGTAATCTGACTAAAAGTACAACTAACCATAAATTAGCCTAAGTCTAGACCATATTCCTCGTGGGAACAAACCTAACCTCAGTAATCCACTATCTAATAGCTTGACACACCTACTACAAGGGCTAATCTGGGGTTAAGGGTAAGGGTTAGTAAAGCATACACTTGTAGACCGACCAAGTTGCGTGGTGAAATTACCTACTTGGACGACTAATCACTTAGGAGATACCTAACTTACCAATCTTGCATGTTAACACTAGGAAAGAGTTACTATTATTAGGATTACTTCGTTAAGAACTTTTGGGGAACACGTATGCCCAAGTTTCATTTCATATTGATATTACAAACTCTGAATTTTGCTTACTTCTTACTTGTTACTACAAATAAATTGTAACACCCCGTATTCGAAAAGAGGAAAATAAAACAGATTTGAGAAGTTGCAGGTGCCAGCCACGGAGGCCAACCACGGCCCGTGGGTTGAACCACGGACCGTGGGTTGAACCACAGACCGTAGGTAGGTCCGTGGGTTGAACCAAGGACCGTAGGTAGGTCTGTGGGTTGGTCACCTTGGCAAAGTAGTTGAGGATAAGAACTACGGCCTGACCTACAGACCGTAGGTCAGACCACGGTCTAGGGTTAGGGTCCGTGGTTCGAGGCCCCAGAATCAAGTCCCAGAATTCCATCCACGGTCAACCAGGAAGGACCGTAGGTCAGACCATGGTCCATCGATTGGGTCCGTCGGTGGACTGCTGGCAGTTAATTCTCAGGGTTACTTGGGTCTTTTCCTAATTAATTAATCCCTAAGCTATGTCGTTTTTTCTATATTTAGGACCCCTATATAAACCTTTTTAACCCCAAATTCACCCCATTTACTTCATTCTTCCAATTTCAGAAAAAGAAACCAAATTCCTCTCAAATATTCTCTCTTTAGAACTTGAAGAAGAAGAAGAAACATTCACCTAGGGTTTCAAGCTAAGGGTCCAATTCCTCCATTGAAGGCTAGCATTTGGAGTTAAGGTATGATAGTTTTCATCCATGGATTCCTTTCATCCATGGAGTTTCTAAATTCTCTATTTCAAATGGTAGAATTCCCTAATTGAGTTAGGAATTTCTTCAATTATCATGGGTTCTCTAAATTGTTGATTTACATGTTTGAATTATGATCTATTATGCATGAATTGATGAATTTCAATGCTTTTATAATGAATTCCCCCATGAACCCACGTAATCCCTATGTTTTCAAGTTGTGAATCATAGGGATTTTGAGTATAAAGCAAGTGTTTTATGAAATTGAGCATGTATTACTAGGTTTACATGTATTTATGATGAAATCCATATCTAACCCATATTTTCTAAGAGTTTATGATTGAAAGTGGGTTTTGATCTCAAGAGGTAAATTATGGACTTATGCATTGATTATGAGATTTATGCAAAAGTTTTAAGGGTGCTTTGAGAGTAAAGTACCAATGATGATGTTGTTGTGTTGTTGAAAGGACATTCTCATATACACATAACTAGCATGATGTGAAAGGTTTTTCTCACATAGAAAGGATTCTTAGGTTGAAATGCTTTCTCACCTAAACGAATCTAGAGTAAGAGTTATCCTAATGAACAAGCTTGGATTGGTTGTCCAAGGGACACCTTTTCATGAGTAATGAAGTCAAGTAAGAAATGACTATTCCGTGGGAATTTTCATGCTTAGCACCGAGTGGATATTGAAAGTGAGATGGAAGCTCTCCCATAGTAGAGGCCGGGTTTCCAAAGTAATCTAATGAGATGGAAGTTCCCCCATTAGTAGAAGTCGGGTTTCTAGTAGCAATCTCCTTATCCTATAAACTATATGCCCCCATAGGTTGATTAGCTAGTGGATCTACTTAAGCTTGAAGTTCAAGGTTCTACCTTAGGCAAGTAGAACACCTCTTTTCGGTGTGGGGTAGACACCAGATTCCATGTTATAGCTCACATGGTCTCATGTCGGTTAAGGCTAAATTTCCCACAAGTAATAATGAATTAAGGTTACTTAAAGAAGTATCTCACATGAGTTCAAAAGTTTCAAAGATGAAGTTAGCTTGCTTTGACCATGATTTTATGACTTATGTTTTATAAAGCTTTCATATTATGTTTAACTTGGTCAATTGCATGTCATGAAATGAAATGTCCCTTTTAGCATGTTTTAAATGTTTTATGCATGGATATCATACTTGCTACATTGTTTTGTACTAACACATACTCTTGCCAACATTTTTCCCAAAAATAGGGTCTGACAGTCAGGTTTCAGGTTTTCGTGGCTAGAGGTTGACTTGAGATATTCCCGAGCTTTGGTGAGGCCTCATGCTTCGAGGACAGAGTTTTATCTTCCTAGTTTATTTCTTGTATTTCATTTTTGAACATGATGTACGGGCTAGGCCCAATTTCATTCGATTGTATTAGATGGCTATGATGAAACATGAGTTTAGACGTCCGCTTTTCGTTTTTTAAAATGATTTAGACTTGGACTATTGTTTTACTCTTATTGTTCTATTTCTTATGTTATGAGGAAACTACAAGAAAACTGCTCGCCTCGAAGGGAAAACTGGTCGCTATAAGTGAGAATCTGGTCCCAAAAAGAGCAATAGCGACCAGCTACACTTGTCCTTATATAGCCTTAGTCGCTAAGGACCTTTAGAGACGAGTTTATCGGGCTGGTTGCTGATTCTCTTTCGCGACTAGTACAGCACTGGTCCTTAAAACACTTTTAGGGACCATATATCTGGCACCTATTCTCACTTCTTGGAATTGAAATTCTGGTCGTTATCATTTTGCGACTAGTTTCTAACTGGTCCATATATCATTTATGTACGACTTTGAAGCTGGTCCATAATCATTTTGCGACCAGTTTGAAGCTGGTCTGTAAATTAGTTTGTGACTAGTATGTAGCTGCCTCCGTAAATGAGTCTGCGATCAGTTTATAGCTCGTCTATAAATCAATTTATGAAAACTGTCAAGCTGATCCCTAAATCATTTCGGGACCATTTTGAAGGTGGTCCATAAATCATTTCGCAACCATTACAGATTTCCTACTCAAAAGGATTTTAAGGACTAACAATCTAGTCCTTAAATCACATTGAATTTGCAACCAGAAAATACGATAATTAATATAAAGTTTTCGCTTTCATATATAATGTAATTACAAAATAAGGTGAGTATAAGTCATCGCACTATACAACAATGAGGTAAGCTAGTAACAATATTGTGATCATAAATCCTTAGCAAAAAAATCATATACTATCCTTAAACTATAATCTAAAGTTGCCTTCACCTTCCCAGCAAAAAATGGTCAAGCTACATGTTGTTTAACATCGACTTTTTGCAAATTTCAGCATCCAGAATCTGTAACAGAATTATAACTTTCATTTAGAAAACCTATATATATAAATAAACAGGAAGACATGATTAAATCAAATAACAATTTCTAAATAAACTGAAGGAGTGTTACTCTATGGCATAAAATATGTGCATGTCATTTTGTTAACTAAATCAATGGTTGTAGCAGCTGCAACACTAATTGCTGCAATAGTTTGGACTTTGTAGGTTATTTTCTCTTGGAAAGTGTTGAACACAATATTGTGGTGACCATAGATTATAGAAAAGAAGCCGAAGGAGGAAGACATCCATAGCCATCCCTACAAATTGTTGTTTGGGAATTTTAAAGCGATGATGAAACTGTTTAAAGAATCAAAGAAACAACCCTTGTTAACTCATTATATCATTTCTTGGGTTAATCTTTTCTTCTCCATATTTCCGATACTTATAGTAGGTTCAATTTCTTAACTCTTCCTTCGCATTCTTTTAACTGTGCATTTTAGAGAAAAGGCTTAAAATTGTCCACTGTTTTTGGACTTGGGCTTAAAATGATTCTATTTCTTTTTCAGGAGCACTAATAATCCTTGTTCTTTTTTAAAGTGGTGCATTTTCAGTCATAACCTTAACCATCATGAATTTTTTAACAGTCATAACCCTCACGTGTTTCTCATAATCTTTAACCTTTATTCTCCTCTTCTCACTTAACTCACACCACCTGTAGGAAAGCATATACATGTATAACTTAGCATAAATACTCAAGACATTCTGTAGGACATTTTGTTTGCTTAATGTAGAACAGAGGACATTCTGCTTGTTTAAAGTTAGGACTAAAAGTGTAACACTTGATCAAACGATAGGGACTATTAGTACTCCATGTGAAAGAAATAGAATCATTTTGAGCCTAGTTCAAAGATGACTAAATATTATGGACTATTTTGAGCTTTTTCTCATGTATTTTAACACATTTATTTTACTTTACTGAAAGTAAGATCAGATTGCAGCACTGAGTACATCATACTAACTAACGTCATCACATGAGGCACCTGATGACTACACAAGTTAGAAACATATTGTCATAAAATAGCTTGAGTTTCCGGTCAGCTTAATGTTGCTATGACGATTGTCCAGTAAAACATCAAGAAGTACTTATAATGTGACGAATAAACTGTAATCGCAAATCAAATTTTACAATGAACAATACTTAGGTAAAAAGTTAAAGTTAAGAGAGGAAGAAGAGCTTACATCTTCTAAATGAGATTCTTATCCTCACTTGAAAATCCTTAAATAGTCAAAAGCCCCTTTTTTCTCTGTAAAATTTTATCAGGAGTTAGTGTGCTGAAAAAATAGAGCTACATTGTACATGTTCTAAGCAACAGGGGAAATCTAAACGTATTCACGAAAAGAGGAACCACTATATGTACTGTATATGATTACAACTTCATTCTCACATTTACAACTAGGACAATTTAGATAATCAACTTTTAATAAACTTAGGACTCACACCTTACTTGAAGCCACTCTTAACGACTCAAGAGAAAGCTTAAGATGTAAGATCGAAATCATAGCCAACAACAAATTGATCAAGCAATGTCATGCTTCTAGCATGCAATATGTCAGCCACTTTAATTTTACAGGAAACTCTTACAACTAACATAATCATTGTGCTACATTTATAGAATATTTATCATTCTAAAAATTGATCAAACATTCAAATATATTTTAAGATAAAACAACCAACAACTAATAGCTTTGCTACGCAGAACCAGCACAATAAATTGATGTTTCAGGTAAGATTTTACTCACATGGTATCATCAAGTATCTGAATAGTCATTCTCTTGAATTGGAGGCTGGAAATTAGGGTGTTGCGCTAAAAAAATTCTTTCAATTGCTTCAGTTCTTTCATCTCATTTGAAAAGTTAGACATGCAATCCTTCAAAGACTGATTTTCTTTTTGAGTTGAACGTAGCTCAGCCAACAATTCAGCTTTTGAGAAAGTCCCACCTTTCAAATCTTTTGCTTTTAATCAACCTCCAAAGCCAAATACATGACTACGACTTTGAGGTCCAAAGCATTTCTCAACAATTTCTATGCTTGAAAGTGATGGTTCAGACTCCACCAATTCTTGAATTTGAGCCTACAAAGTGTATAGAGGAGATTTTTTTCAGATCCCATAATAACTAAATGTTAAGAACATGTCTAATTAACCAAACACACATGTTTCTCGATTGTTTCAGAATCAACAAGTGTGTTATTCTTCTTGCGACTCTAGTAAAAGATAGTTGTCAAATCTGGTGGTTTGCCATCTTTTCCGCCCTTTACATAAAAGTAAACATGTCAAAGAATGGTTCATCAATATTAAGACAGGAAAAGATTTGATGATAACACATTTTGATAAATAATCTCTCTAATTGGCTTACTACCAATATGATGAAGCATCTTCAGCTTAGCTCTATTTATGCAGCACTAGTTGTAGTAGAAAATAACAATTTAAACAACATTTGAAACACCCAAAAGGTAACTACAATGAAGTATATTATATGAAACACATACTTTTGAAGTTCTTGGGATACCTTAACTCTAATCCAATAAAGAATACACTAAATTGATCAAAAGTAAGTAGAAATAGAAGTCGCCTAAAGTATGTAGAACCACAGAACAATTTAAGATTTTGGGAGCAACCAACCAAGTACTCTTGTAGAAAAAAATCCATTCAAATTCAAAGCACATAAACTGGGAATTGAAATTAAAGATACTAATGGTAAAAATATTCAACTAATTCATCACCTGATAGAAATTTTTTTTGCTATGCCAGCCTTACCAAAATTTCTTGGCAGCAGAAATTATTAAACCCTCACAGAGAAAATTCTTAAATAAACTCTCAAATATCTCCTCTTTGAACCTAAACCCCAACCTTACCTACAAAACTAGCATTTTTTTTGTCCTAACACAACAACAATGAGTATCTATAAGAGCTCAATCACATAATATTCAATTATCAGAAAGAAAAATGGAAGATTTTACAGAAAAATAAGAAGGGGGAGATGAATTAGGAGGAACAAAATTACCTTAGATGTAGGTACAAGTGGTAGATGAAAAGTTTTTCTCCCAATAATGCCTTCACGCTTAAAGATTTAGGAGATTTTGTTGTCAATAATGCCTTCAATCTTCAAGATTTCATAGACTTCTATGTGTATTTGATAGAGCGAGAGAAAAAAAATGAAAGAGACTTCAGTGATTTTGGTAGATTGCTAGAGAGAGACAGAAATATCTGAACCTTTATCAATGGATTTGAGGGTTTTAGGTTATTACTATAGAGAGAGAGATTATTTTAGTGCCTTTTAGTATTTCACTTTTTGTTCCCGCTCTTCCATTGTTATTCCCGCTGATTTTTTTTATTTAGGGACAAGTTATTTTGTTTTTAGAAAATAATATAGTCAATTAGGGACTAGTAAATAATGTCATCCTTATAGGTATATTTTAGGGACCATATTTATAACTTGTCACAATATTTTGGTCTTTAATAAGCCTTTTTGTTGTAGTAAGTGGCTTGTATGGAGTCCTTCGGGGTTCTATACGCCATGTTACATGTAGAGGGTACCACTGGGTCGAGACAAACTTGGTAATCAGAGCACAGGGTTTAGAATGGTCCTAGGATGTCTCATAAGCCACGTCTAGTAGAGTCTTGTTCATAAGTATGAAGCGCGCCACATGTATGAATGAGAGGCTACAAGATGAGTAGGAAATTCCACTTCTTTCATTACTCTTAAGTCGTGCGATAGAGTATAACTCTATAAAGTCTCTCTCCTAATCCTTATCCTATGGTCTTCAGGATATGGCTACCCGAAGAGCTTATGCTAGAAGAAATGTGAGGGAGAATGAGGAACAATAAGCTCCTCCCCAAGCTCCTCAAGTTCTGGTCGATCCTTTGGCCGAACAAGTGTCAAATGCGGAGTTTAGGGCTGCTTTCCAAGTGTTTGCTCAAGCGATGACGACCCAAGCGAATAGGGAGGTTGCGGTTCCTGTGAACCCAAATGTGAATTCGGCGGCTTCAAGAGTGAGGGACTTCACAAGGATGAACCCTCTGGAGTTTCATGGTTCTAAAGTTAAGGAAGATCCTCAAGAGCTTATTGATGAAGTCTACAAGGCTTTTATGATCATGGGAGTTACGCCGGTGGAAAAAGCGGAGTTGGTCGCTTATCAACTAAAGGGAGTGGCTCAAATATGGTATAATCAATGGAAGGAAGGGAGACCGGAAGATGCGGGTCCTCTTGATTGGGAGAAGTTTAAAGCCGCTTTTCTTGATAGGTTCTTTCCCCTAGAGATGAGGGAATCCAAGGTGCTTGAGTTCATTAATCTCCGACAAGGGGGTATGAGTGTGAGGGAGTATGCTCTAAAGTTCACCCAATTGTCGAAATATGCTCCAACAATGGTTGCAGATTCAAGGGCTAGAATGAGTAAGTTTGTTTCGAGGGTGTCTAAAATGGTGGTTAAAGAGTGCCGAACCGCCATGCTCATTCATGACATGGATATCTCTCATCTCATGGTACATTTACAACAAATTGAGGAGGAAAAACTTAAGGAAAAGTCTAGAGAGGTAAAGAGGGCAAAGGCCGGTGATGGTAATTTTTCTCATGCAAGGTCCGATGGACAAGGTCGTCCTAGATTTCGACAAAGGTTTTCCGGCCGAGATTCTTCTAATTCTCCTCCAAAGTTCAACCAAGATAGGGTGTCTAACCCTAAGCCTCAAGGAGGTAATGGTAGTGGATCTTCAATGCCTAGGCCAAATTGCACTAAGTATGGAAGGAAGCAAACTACTACTAGTGGTGCGGGTTCCAATGCTCCTAAGCAAAACTGCTTCTATGCACTACAAACTCGTGGAGAGAGAGAGAGAGTTCTCCCGATGTGGTTATCGGTACGTTGAAATTTTTTCAACTAGATGTGTATGCTTTACTTGATCCAGGTGCTACTTTGTCTTTCGTGACGCCATATGTGGCAAGGAGATTTGATGTGCTCCCCGATGTGTTGTTAGAACCTTTTTCGGTCTCTACTCCTATTGGTGATTCTATTGTGGCTAAGAGGGTCTATAGAATGTGTCCCGTTTCCTTGTCTCATAGAGTTACTCATGTTGACTTGGTAGATCTTGATATGTTAGATTTTGATGTTATCTTGGGCATGGATTGGTTAAACTCATGTTATGCTTTTATTGATAATAGAACTCGTGTAGTCAGGTTTCAGTTTCCAAATGAGTCTGTCCTAGAGTGGAAAGGGGGAAATTCTATGCCTAAGGGTCAGTTTGTTTCTTATCTTAAAGCTAGAAAGATGATTTCTAAAGGTTGCTTTTACCATCTAGTAAGGGTGAGGGATGTAGATTTTGAAACCCCTTCTCTTAAGTCCGTCCCCGTTGTAAATGAGTTTCCAGAAGTGTTCCCAGATGACTTACCCGGTATTCCTTCCGAGTGGGAAATAAACTTCGATATAGACCTTCTCCCAGATATGCAACCTATCTCTATTCCTCCTTACCGTATGGCTCCGACAGAACTTAAGGAGTTGAAAGAACAGTTGAAGGATCTGTTAGACAAGGGTTTCATCCGACCGAGTATCTCTCCATGGGGTGCTCCGGTTTTGTTCGTTAGAAAGAAGGATGGTTCTCTTCGTATGTGCATTGACTATCTTCAGTTGAACAAGGTGACTATTAAGAACAAGTATCCGCTTCCAAGGATAGATGATTTGTTTGACCAACTGATAGAACGTCTCAAGTACACCTCATCCAATTCTAGGTTTAAACGATCGTTAGTCAGTATAAACTCAACAAAGAGTTAGGGTCGAACCCACAGGGAGCGGTACGTGTCTAAAATTCAGTTATGAAGTTTTAAGTGGTTTATTCGGCTATAGGAATGAAATTTATCAAAAAGACATGCAAACAAATCTAAGGGGTGACAACGAATGTCAGAGGGGGGATTTTGGGTTGTTAACTATCAGCTACAACTCAAGCAAAACAGGGGAAAGTAACAATATAGGGAGGAATTCTCGGGATGTGATCATTTATAAGCTAATTACGCTATATGGGTAATTGAAATTTAACAATAACTTGCTGAAATATTGTGGGTAGGCTGAACTTTAAATGCAATAATTTTCTCTCGAACAACTATTACAGTTCAGGTGATTTCTTTCGAACATCAACAAGCTTAACAAGATAACCAGCCCACAACCTTAATGCATCCACTCTCTCGAGCTAGATGGGTAGGATTAGGTTTAGGATTCACTCTATGGAGTTGAACCCGTATCGACCCAATACCCATAAATCATTAATCAAAAGGTTTGGTTACAAAACCTCTCTCTTAAGGAAGCCAAGTACTCAAAATTAGAATTGCATTTGCAACTATAATTCATATATTAAAACTCAACTAATGATTAAACCCACATTAAAACAACAATTTCATCATCAAACAACAATACCCATAAGATAATTAGACAAATAAACGCATGATCACACCCCAAGAATTGGGGTTTTAGCTACACATCATAAAAATAGAGAAACGATTACCAAATACATTAGCCATGATCTGGGTAAAGGTTCTCAAGTCTTTACAATGGTCCAAATTTAGTAATTTCAAAAACCTACTTGCAAATCGTCAAGTTTGAGCCTCAAAAGCTTCAAAGTCTACAATGGAACTCAAAAACTAGAAGAAAACTCTACTGAATGATCGCATGATGCTAAATCTTCGTTTCAAAATTCAATTTATAGTTGCCCAATTTTTGGCCTGAACATCCATTGGGCGAGATAAGTTGGACTTCGCCGAACAGGTCGGCGATCCACCGTTTGTCCTCTTCCATCGCCATTTGGCCTTGGCCTTCATCATCTTAGGTCCTGTAACTTTGGGCGATCCAATTTGTTATCGCAGAACCGATCGGCAATCCGCCGAATGCCCACATATGTCACCAACTTAGTTCTTCCCTAGGGCTAGCATGTTGGAACTTTGGGTGAGCTAAAGAGCCACTCGGCAGTGCACCGAGTGGTCTTGGCGATCGCCAGGATTGCTTTTTCTTCACTTCTTCAGCTGTTTAGTTTCTTTTTGTCCGGTCATGTCCTTGCCTTGCTCCTTAGCCTTCATAGCTGCAAATCAACATTTTAACATCATTTTAGAGAATAAAATAGGCATTTGAGGACACTTATACTATCAAAATAAAGCCCAAATGAGCCGAAATCTTGGACTCATCAACACCCCCAACTTAAACTTTTACTTGTCCTCAAGTAAAACTCAAGATCAATCAGTTCAACAAGGATGTCTACAAACAGTGCTGCATAAGACTCAACATAAATGCACACAACAAGGTTCAAATTACTCATACAATGATCAATTGTGCACTCAAATTTCAAATTGTGACTCACCATCATCAAGAGTACTTAAGCTCACAATGCTTGCTTCAAATGCAAGTTCAAGCTCAACAAAGGTATTCAAATGCCCTCACAACAAAGATGATTCCATATTCACACAAAATTTCTCTACAATTTAAAGTCCCAGAATCACATACAACTCTCACACTCACAAAGATGAACACATGCATGACTCCACCCATAGGCTTGCCTTGATTTTCCAATCAACATTCGTTTCAGCTCACTCAAGATCAAAAAAGTTTTTTTAAGGCTTGTAATGAGGCTGAGTGTGAAGGTATGACAATTTAGGCTTAGTGGCTTCTACCTTCATGAGGTATGACTTGAAAATCATTTTCTCCTTTTCTTCCTCATTCAAACATGATCATAATCCACCCCATTATTCAACTAGACATGAATCACCGGATACCCCATTTTTTTGTTGCTATTTTCACTACTATATTTCACAACTTTTTCTCTTTTTCAATCTTTTATTTTCCTTCTTCTTTTTCATTTCTTTTTCTCTCTTTTTTTTTTTTTTATATATGGAGGGGTTCCATTATTTTTTCAAACAATCCAACTAGGGGGAATATTTCTCACTTCTTCACATTCCTTCTCTTTCATCACACACCCAACTTAGGATTTTGGCCTAAGTTGGCTATTCAAACAAACCATACTTCATAAAAGTTATGGGTGAAGGGATAAAGAGAGGTCACAATTGTTCAAGTTTCTTCCAAAAAAAGGTGTAAGGCTCAAAAGGGTGCCAAAAAAAGATTCACACTTCTCACAAGGTTGGTCACAAAAGAGGTATATTGTCAAATAGGCTCACTCTTCAAAAAATTTGCCTAAGATCATTTCTATTACTTGCATCACTCAGTCAACCGGACCAACGGGGCAAATTCTAGTTATCATCATGCACAATGTTAAAGGTAATCTCACCACACAAGGCATTGATACAATTATCAAACAAGACTCTACACTTTCTAGCTAGCGTGCAATGTTCATCACAAGAGACTCATTCGACAACCGGCTAGTCACAATGAGATGCTAAAAGTTCACATATTGCCTATGTAACTTCATTTGCCTCATCGTAGCCACACATTCATTTTGTTCAATTAGGAGCACTATCCAAGTCATCGGTATTGACCACAACCGACACTCCAATTTGCACAAGAACAACTACAATCACACACAAAAGAGGTGGCAAAATTTTAAAATTTGGTTCAAAACCATTTTCAATCAAAACAATAGGCCATAAGCTAAAACATCCGCAATACCAAAACCTTAAAATTTGGTTCAAAACCATTTTCAATCAAAACAATAGGCCACAAGCTAAAACATCCGCAATACCAAAACTAAGATATATATATAAACCAAATGAGCCCAATATTCACAAAACAGTCACATGAGGTAGGTATGGAAATACCTCACCCCACCAAACAAAATATGCAGTTGTCCTCAAATGCAACTAAAAACCAACAATCAATAAAACACAACAGAGAGGAAGGTAAAAATAATCATCCTGCCAGGCTAGGCCTGGGGTGAAGTTTGCATCTCAGTCACTCCATCTTCCTGGGAATTAGTGCCTGGTGTCTCAGCATCCTTGGCTCCGCTTGAGCCCACCATCGACGTATCTCTCAGAGAGGCCTGTCTAGTAGTCTCGTACATGGCGCCCTCCAGGTCAACCAAGTCCTCATAAACAACCTCCTCTTGATCATTGAGCTGCTCCTCATCAATCTCAGCCTAAGACTCAGCAGCTCTAATCTCATCTCCAGTCGTAGTGGCCGGAGGCACATCCGAACAGGCTGGAATATCTGCACTCGGGTCATCTGGGATCCCCACCGTCCAAAATAGCGAGGTAAAATCGGTGGACTTCAGCTGGTCCATATCCTTCCTCAACCCAATAATATTAGCATTCAAGGTCGTTACCTCCTCAGTAGCACCCTGTCCTCTCTCACATACCTCTACTCTCGCTGTAAGGGCATCAATCGAAGCCCTGAGAGGTGTCAATGCAACATCAATGTCTCTCTCGATCATCCCAGGAACTGCGACCTCTATCCGGGAGGCACGCGTATCAGCATACTAGGCCAGATGCCCTATCTTATACAGCATCACCTGGGTGATCGGAGGCCTTGAAGGAGTAGTAGCAGCAACAACAGATCTAGGGGGAAAGGGTGCAGCAGAAGTGCCAGGAGAATCGGAAAGAGCGGAGCTGGAAATACCTGAAGGCTTGGTGGCCTTAGTAGGAAAGACTGCCTCTTCAGGTAGTGTCTCAATATCAACTTCCGGGGAGGTGTCCACCGAGGCTGCCCTCCTCCTGTCAGCCTCATCTCTCTGGTACTCAGCCTCAATGTGCCGAATGTCAGTGGAGAAGGTAGGTGTCACCTCCACATCTGTCTTCAGTTGTTTAGTTCCTTTTTGTCTGGTCATGTCCTTGCCTTGCTCCTTAGCCTCATAGCTACAAATCAACATTTTAACATCATTTTAGAGCATAAAATAGGCATTTGAGGACACTTATACTATCAAAACAAAGCCCAAATGAGTCAAAATCTTGGACTCATCACCAACTTCAAGGGGCAAGTTATTTCTAAGATCGATCTTCGATTCGGTTATCACCAATTGAGGGTGAGAGAAAATTACATTCTGAAGATGACTTTTCAAACTTGGTATGATCATTATGAGTTCCTAGTAATGTCTTTTAGTTTGACTAATGCTCCGGTGGCGTTCATGGATTTGATGAATAGGGTATTTAGACAATAACTTGACATGTTTGTGATTGTGTTTATCGATGATATTTTGATCTACTCAAGGAGTGAGGATGAGCATATTGATCATTTGAGGATCGTGTTGCAAGTTCTTAAGGACCAACAACTTTTTGCAAAGTTTAGCAAATGTGAATTTTGGTTGAGATCCTTAACTTTCCTTGGTCATATTGTCTCAAGCAAGGGTATCGAGGTATATCCTATGAAGACCGATGCGGTCAAGAGTTGACCTAGACCTCTAACTCCTTCGGATATTAAAAGTTTCTTGGGTTTGGCTGGTTATTATAGAAGGTTTGTTGAGGGGTTTTCTTCTATTGCCTCTCCTTTGACGTCTTTCACTCAAAATAAGGCTAAGTTCATATGGACCGAGATGTGTGAAAAGAGTTTTCAAGAATTGAAAGATAGACTTACTTCTGCTCTGGTGTTGACCTTACCGGAAGGGACAAATGGTTTTATGGTTTATTGTGATGCTTCACGAATTGGGTTAGGTTGTGTGCTTAGGCAAAATGGGAAAGTGATTGCATATGCCTCAAGGCAACTTAAAATTCATGAGAAGAATTATCCTTCCCATGACCTTGAACTAGCGGCGGTTGTTTTTGCCTTAAAGATATGGAGGCATTATTTGTATGGTGTGCATGTAGATATATTTACCGACCACAAGAGTTTACAATATGTGTTCAATCAAAAGGATTTGAATCTTCGCCAAAGAACGTGGGTTGATTTATTGAAAGATTATGACATGAGTGTTCTTTATCACCCCGGTAAAGCTAATGTGGTAGCGCATGCTCTTAGTCGGTTGTCTGTGGGTAGTGGGCTCATATTGAAGAAGAAAAGAGAGAGTTGGTTCGAGATATTCATAGGTTGGCCCGATTAGGTGTTCAATTAGTGGACTCCACCAAGGGTAGTGTTATGGTTCACAATGGGTCTAAATCATCTTTTGTAGCCGATGTGAAAGCTAAACAAGGTGTTGATCCAATTTTGGTAGTGTTGAAAGAGGCAGTACTTAAGAAATCCTTTGAGGATTTCTCCCAAGGGAGAGATGGGGTACTTAGATACCAAGGTCGGTTATGTGTTCCAAATGTGGAGGACTTGAGGGAACGAATTTTGAAAGAAGCCCACAGTTCGCGGTATTCCATTCACCCGAGATCTACCAAGATGCACCGTGATTTGCGGGAATTCTATTGGTGGAATGCGATGAAGAAGGACATTGCGGGATTTGTGGCTAAGTGTCTAAATTGCCAATAAGTAAAGGTTGAGCACTAGAAATTGGGAGGTTTGTCCCAAGATATTAGAATTCCTACTTGGAAGTGGGAAGACTTGAATATGGACTTTATTGTTGGTTTGCCTCGCACTCGGCGACAACATGACTCTATATGGGTAATAGTACATCGGATGATGAAATCGGCTCATTTCCTTCCCGTCAAGGTTTCTTATTCGACGGAGGACTATGCCAAGTTATACTTGAGAGAAATGGTGAGGTTGCATGGAGTGCCCTTATCCATTATTTCCGATCATGGTACTCAATTCACATCTCAACTTTGGAAGTCATTCTAAAAAGGTCTTAGCACTAAGTTTAAGCTTAGTATGACTTTTAATCTCCAAACTGATAGGCAAGCGGAGCGTACTATTCAGACTTTGGAAGATATGTTAAGATCTTGTGTGATTGGTTTTAAGGGTAATTGGGATGACCATTTGCCATTGATTGAGTTTGCCTATAATAATAGCTATCACTCGAGTATTGATATGGCTCCATTTGAGGCCTTGTATGGAAGGAGGTGTAGATCTCCCATAGGATGGTTTGAGGTGGGTGAAGTTTCCCTAATAGGTCCCGAATTGGCTCATGAGACCATTGAGAAAGTTTGACTTATTCGTGAGAGGTTGAAAACGGCTCAAAGTCGGTAAAAGTCATATGCCGATGTGAGGATAAGGGATCTTGAGTTTGATGTTCATGATTGGGTTTACTTGAAAATTTCACCTATGAAGGGTGTAATGAGGTTTGGTAAGAAATGGAAGCTTAGTCCCCGATTTGTAGGCCCATATCAGATTTTGAGACATGTTGGTAAGGTTGCTTATGAGTTATATTGGCCAAATGATTTAGCAACGGTGCATCCGATTTTCCATGTCTCTATGTTGAAGAAATGTGTTGGTGATCCGACATCCATAGTTTCCTTAAAAGGGTTGGGAGTTGATGAGAGTCTTTCTTACGAGGAAGTTCTGGTTGAGATCTTAGACCGGCAAGTCAAGAAGTTGAGAAATAAAGAAGTCGCTTTCGTGAAAGTTTTGTGGAGAAACAAATTAGTTGAGGGTGCTACTTGGGAGGTCGAGGTCGATATGATGTCCCGATATCCTCATATTTTTCCTTCTACTCCTACTCTAGCTTGAGGTAATGAGTTCCTCTTGATTTGACCTTTGTTTTGGGAGTCATGTATTTTTATGTGTTTCCATGATTTCCTTATGTTATGCATGTTCATGAAAAAGTGTGTTTTGAAAGGATATGAGTTCACATGCTTGATTTCCTCATGTTGTTATGCATTGAGTATGAGTTGCTTATAAACTTCATGAGTTGAATTGATGAACATGCTTTAGATATGCTTGTTGAGAGTAGATTGCATATAGGCTCCATGAGATTGTGTTGAGCATGATTTTAGCTTGGGGAAGGTAGTTCCTCCTTGAACATGAGAAATTTTGAAAATTCATGCATATTGGGTTGTTAGATGTAGTTCCTACTTCCTTATGATATATTTGAGTTTGTCGAGTTTGGAGTTGACGTTTCCGTCTTAATTATGTGCATTGCATGCATGATGGGCTGATAGAGTTAGTTTCACCCTATTATGAAGTTTGGAGGACGTCCTAGCTTGGAGTCGATAGTTCCTCCTTGGTTTCATGCGTTGCATTTTTAGGTTGAGTTGTTAGTTCTTATCCTAAGCTTTTAGAACCAGTTTGAATCTCATTCGAGGACGAATGGTCCCAAAGGGGAGATATTGTAACACCCCGTATCCGAAAAGAGGAAAATAAACCAGATTTGGGAAGTTGCAGGTGCCAGCCACGGAGGCCAACCACGACCCGTGGGTTGAACCACGGACCGTAGGTAGGTCCGTGAGTTGGTCACCTTGGCAAAGTAGTTGAGGCCAAGAACTATGGCCTGACCTATGGACCGTAGGTCAGACCATGGTCCGTGGTTTGAGGCCCCAGAATCAAGTCCCAGAAGTCTATCCACGGTCAACCAGGACGGACCGTAGGTCAGACCACGGTCCGTCGACTGGGTCCGTCGGTGGACTGCTGGCAGTTAATTCTCAGGGTTAGTTGGGTCTTTTCCTAATTAATTAGTCCCTAAGCTATGTCGTTTTGTCTATGTTTAGGACCCTTATATAAACCTTTTTAACCCCAAATTCACCCCATTTACTTCATTCTTCCAATTTCACAAAAAGAAACCAAATTCCTCTCAAATATTCTCTCTCTAGAACTTGAAGAAGAAGAAGAAGGATTCACCTAAGGTTTCAAGCTAAGGGTCCAATTCCTCTCAAATATGATACTTTTCATCCGTGGATTCCTTTCATCCATGGAGTTCCCAAATTCTCTATTTCAAATGGTAGAATTCCCCAATTGGGTTAGGGTTTTCTTCAATTATCATTGGTTCTCTAAATTTTTGATTTACATGTTTGAATTATGATCTATTATGCATGAATTCATGAATTGCAATGCTTTTATGATGAATTCCCCCATGAACCCGTGTAATCCCTATGCTTTCAAGTTGTGAATCATATGAAGACGAATTTTGAGTATAAAGCAAGTGTTTTATGAAATTGAGCATGTATTACTAGTTTTACATGTATTTATGATGAAATCCATATCTAACCCATGTTTTCTAAGAGTTCCTGATTGAAAGTGGGTTTTGACCTCAAGAGGTAAATTATGGATTTATGCATTGGTTATGAGATTTACGCCAATGTTTTAAGGGTACTTTGAGAGTAAAGTACCAATGATGATGTTGTTGTGTTGTTGAAAGGACATTCTCATATACACATAACTAGCATGATGTGAAAGGTTTTTCTCACATAGAAAGGATTCTTAGGTTGAAATGCTTTCTCACCTAAACGAATCAAGCGTAAGAGCTATCCTAATGAACTAGCTTGGATTGGTTGTCCAAGGGACACCTTTTCATTAGTAATGAATTCAAGTAAGAAATGACTATTCCGTGGGAATTTACGCTTAGAACCGAGTGGATATTGAAAGTGAGTTGGAAGCTTTGCCATAGTAGAGGCCAGGTTTTCAAAGTAATCTCATGAGATGGAAGCTACCCTGTTAGTAGAGGCCGGGTTTCTAGTAGCAATCTCCTTATACCATAAACTATGTGCCCCCATAGGTTGATTAGCTAGTAGATCCACTTAAGCTAGAAGTTCAAGGTTCTACCTTAGGCAAGTAGAACACCTCTTTTCGGTGTGGGGTAGACACCAGATTCCATGTTATAACTCACACGGTCTCATGTCGGTTAAGGCTAATTTCTCCACAAGTAATAATGAACTAAGGTTACTTCAAGAAGTATCTCACATGAGTTCAAAAGTTTCAAAGATGAAGTTAGCTTGCATTGACCATGATTTTATGACTTATGTTTTATAAAACTTTCATATTATGTTTAATTTGGTCAATTGCATGTCATGAAATGAAATGTCCCTTTTAGCATGTTTTAAATATTTTATGCATGGCTATCATACTTGGTACATTATTTTGTACTAACGCATACTCTTACCCATATTTTCCCCAAATGTAGGGTCCGACAGTCAGGTTTCAGGTTTTCGTGGCTAGAGGTTGACTTGAGATATTCCCGAGCTTTGGTGAGTCCTCATGCTTCGAGGACGGAGTTTTATCTTCCTAGTTTCTTTCTTGTATTTCGTTTTTGAACATGATGTATGGGCTAGGCCTAATTTCATTCGATTGTATTAGATGGCTATGATGAGACATGAGTTTAGACGTCCTCTTTTCGTTTTATAAAATGATTTAGACTTGGACTGTTGTTTTACTATTATTTTTCTATTTCTTATGTTATGAGAACTAAGTGGCTTGTATGGAGTCCTTCGGGGTTCTATACGCCATGTTACATCTAGGGGGTACCCCTAGGTCGTGACATCAATCAACAATTACTTTGTTTACAAATCCCCCTTTTTATGGAAGCAATCTGACTAAAAGTACAACTAACCATAAATTAGCCTAAGTCTAGACAATATTCCTCGTGGGAATGAACCTAACCTCAGTTAGGCTTAGTTTCTTTTATTTGACAACGACTACTTATACTTCTTTAGGGAGGTGAAATTTGGGCGTATCAAATTTTGGCGCCGCAGTCGGGGAATAAGGCTTTAAGATTAGACTAATTTCATTTTTGGACTTTAGTCAATTATTTCCTGATTCTATTTTTTTGTTTTCTATAGGTCTTATTTACAGTGTATTCTAAGTACATGGAGTTAAGGCAATCCCCTAACCTCCTTATGATCCCGAACTAAGAAAGACTTTGCAAAGAATGGTTGGAAGAGGTCTAAATCATGGTATCCATGAAGATCATATCGGAGAGGGTCACAGAGATGTTGCTGGATTCCAACCTCAAGGAATAGTAGGAAAGAAAAATCAACCATTACCCGATGTGCGTGATAACTACAGGGTTGATTTTGATGCTGTGTGATCGACTTGAGCTATAATTGTTCCTCCACTACCTCTCGAACATACATTTATGGTTACCAACACTTTGATGCAAATGCTTACATCTAGAGGGTTGTTTGATGTGTTACCTTCGGAGAAACCATATGATCATCTAAGTAAAGTGGAGAGTGTCTATATGAGTAGTGTGAGACGATCATATTTAGATATGGATGCAGTCGTATTAGGGTGTTCCCACTATCATTGACAGGTAATGCTACTGTATGATTGTCTTAGTGTCCATATAACTCAATCACTACATGGGAGGAGCTGCACAAAATATTCCTCGATAAATATTTCTCATTGTCAAAAAAGTTGAAGCTCAAAAATCAAATCAATAACTTTGTAGCATTACATGGAGAGTCGGCCAGCAACTCTTGGGATAGATTTACAGGGTTTATAAGAAGTGTGTCCAACCACCGCATTGATGACAAGTCACTAAAGAAGTATTTCTATAGAGGCCTGGATGAAAATGGGAAAGATATATTAGACACTATTGCTGGAGGTTTTGATGGGGTGAATACATTTCAGGAGATCGCAGAGAAACTTGAAAAGATCTCCAAGAATAACAAAGCATGGAGCAGCAGAACTTCGGCTATAGAAAAAAGCACATTTTCGATACAAGCAACCCCAAATCAGTCTAATGATGATATTCTAGAGGAGATGGCACAGTTGAGAACAGAGGTTGGCTTAGTGTTGAACGTGTAAGTGGTCATACAGAGAAAGTAAATGCAGTGAGCTATCAGGTAAGAGCACTACTGGTGGAGGAGTCTGTTTATGAGGAGGATGTGAATCTTGTGAATGATCAAGCGGGGGGTTTCTAGAACAACACCCAAACATCCAATCAGGATACTTGGCACCGAGGTTAAGGAAATCAAGGTAGGAACTACAGTAACTACAATCGTGAAGGGAACTATGTCTGTGATGGAAACTATAATCATGATAACAACTACAATCAGAATGGGAAATGACAAATGTGTACCTTATATTCCACCAGGAAATCGAGATGTAGGATCGAGTATGGGTTGCATTGAAGATATGATGAACAAGATAATGAAAAGCTTTGACTCAATTGATGACAACGTGAAAGAAATGTGTGTTGATTTATCAGGTATTGGTTAGAAAGTTGAGTCACATGTAGTGTCTACTAGACAGATCTAGCAGCAGTTGAACCAGTTGTCTGCATGTGCAAATCTGCGTCAACAAGGAACACTACCCAGCATTACTATCTAGATTCCAAAGAATAACGGTCATTGCATGGCAGTTACTACCAAAGGTGGAAACAAAACTATTGACCCTCCGATGGCGACTGGAGTGGAAAGTGCAAAAGAGAAAGATGATGAAGTTGAGGTAGTTGAGAAGCCAAAATATTAGAATGAGAAAGAGCCTGAGGCGATGCAAAATATCATTCCTATGCCAAGACATCCACCTCCCTTCCCACAATGGTTGGTAAAAAAAGCAGAAGGAGGAAAGTACCGCAGGTTCATAACTATGCTGAAGCAGTTGTCCATAAATGTTCCTTTGATTGAGGCAATTGATCAAATACCCAGTTACGCAAAGTTCATGAAGGATTTGGTGAGTAAGAAGAGAGTCGCCAGTTTTGAAGGTGATAATAAGTTGCAGTACTGTAGCGCTATTTCTACTAGATCATTAGTGCAGAAGAAGGAGGATCCTGGTGCATTTACTATTCCATGTACTATTGGTATGTTGCATTTCACAAATTCCCTATGTGACTTGGGTGCTAGCATCAATCTGATGTCACTATCTACATATAAGAAGTTGGGCTTAGGAGCCCCCAAACTGATTACAATGCATTTACTTATGGTTGATCGAACTATGAAAAAACCGATTAGGGTTCTTCAAGATGCCCTTATGAAAGTTGAGGCGTTCATCTTTCCGATTGGACTTTGTGATACTTGATTCTGAGGTTTACTTTGAAGTACCCATCATTTTGGGAGACTGTTCCTTGCTACTGTGCGGGCTTTGGATGATATGGAAAGACAGAAGATGAAGTTTTAATTGAAGAATGAAGAAGTGACCTTCAATATCTACAAATCAATGAAGCATCAAAGCAACCTTAAGGCGGTTTCTGTTGTGAATCATATTGTTGAAGTAGTACTGGAGGTGTCTATTGAGGAGAGATTGAGTGTTGAGGTGCTAGGTTATATGATCATGAATTTTGATGGGTATGGTATTGATGAATATGATGAGCTAGTTGTTGCACTTGATGGGATGAAATCTTCTCGTCATCAACTTAGGAAGCTCGATTTGGATTTAAAGAATCGAGACACTCCGCCTGCAAAACCATCTGTTGATGAGCCTCCAAAATTGGATGTTAAAGATCTTCCATCTCATTTGTGGTATGTTTTCTTGGGATAAAATAGTACTTTGCTGGTTATTAGTCTTGCTGACTTAAATAAAGGGTAAGTAGAGGCATTGCTATCGGTATTTAAGCAATTAAAAAAGGCTATAGGATGGACCATTGCTAACATTATTTGTATTCCACTGGGTATTTGTTCTCACAAAATCAAGTTATGTCGGATAGTAAACCAAGTATTGAGCACCTAAGAAGATTGAATCTGCCGATGCAAGAGGTTGTGAAGAAGGAAACCATTAACTGGTTAGATATTGGAGTCATGTATCCTATTGCTGATTGTAGTTGGGTGTGTCCAGTTCGATGTGTGCCAAAGAAGGAAGGAATCATTGTGGTTCCAAATGTAAAGAATGAGCTCAGTCCAATGAGGCCGGTGAGTGGTTGGAGTGTTTCTATGGATTATCGAAAGTTGAATTCATAGACTAAGAAATATCACTTCCCAATGTCGTTCATGGATCAAATATTATATCGTCTTGCTGGAAAGGGTTTGTATTGTTTTCAAGATGGGTATTTGGGCTACAATCAGATCTCTATAGCTTCGAAAAACCAAGAGAAGACCACTTTCACTTGTCCTTATGGGACGTTTGCTTTCAAAAGGATGCCATTCGGGTTGTGTAATGCGGCGGCAACTGTACAACATGTCATGATGTGTATATTTTCTGATATGGTGGAGGACACATAAGAGGTATTCATGGATGATTTCTCAGTGGTTTGTTACTCGTTTGATGATTTATTGGTACATTTAGGTGAAGTGCTAAAACGGTGTGAAGAGTGCAACCTTGTGCTCAACTGGGAAAATGTCACTTTATGGTAAAAAAAAGAAGGTATAGTTTTGGGCCATAGAATTTTGCGGAAGGGAATTGAAGTTGATAGAGCAAAAGTTGAAGTAATAGAAAAGCTAAAACCACCCATATATGTGAAAGGTGTTAGAAGTTTTCTTCTGCAAGCAAGTTTTTATAGGAGGTTCATAAAGGATTTCTCAAAGATTGCACACCCATTTTTCAAACTACTCGAAAAGGAGTTGAAGTTTGAGTTTGATGATGCTTGTCTGAGAGCACTTGAGGGCCTGAAAGAGAAGTTTATTTCTCTAACAATCATTATTTCACCAGATTGGGGATAACCATTTGAAGTTATGTGTGATGCGAGTGGGGTAGAACTTGGGGCAGTATTGGGGAAGAATTCTTCATCTTATATACTATGTGAGCAAAACTTTGAATGTTTCTCAAAATTACTATTCGAACACTCAACGGGAATTGCTTGTTGTAGTCTTCGCATTTGAGAAGTTTAGATACTATTTTCTGGGCACTAAAGTCATTGTGCATATTGATTGTTTGGCATTAAGGTATCTTATGGAAAATAAGGATGCAAAACCGAGACTAATTTGATGGGTATTATTGCTGCAAGAGTTTGATTTTGATGTGAAAGATAAAAATGGGACAGAAAACCAAGTGGCTAATCACTTGTCCAGATTAGAGGAAGAGGCAATGATGAAGTTAATTTATGGAGTTGAGTTAAATGATGTGTTCCCCAATGAACATGTATTGCCTGCTTTTTTTTATCTTATCCCTTGGTTCGCAGATTTCGCCAACTATTGGGCAAGCGATGTGGTGCCTTCGGATTTGTCATTCCACAAAAGAAGAAAATTCATATCTGATGTGAAGAAGTTTTTCTGGAAAGAGCCTTACTTGTTTTGTATGTGTGGTGATGGGATTATTCGTCGTTGTGTACCCGAGGTAGAGATGATGAGTATATTGGAAGCTTGTAACTTGTCTCTGTTGGTGGACATCATAGTGGTATCCGGACTGCTCATAAAATCTTATAGTGTTGGTATTATTGGCCTACTATTAACCAAGATGCTCCTGATTTCGCCAGGTCTTGTGATCGCTGCAAAAGAGAAGGAGGTATTTCAAGGAATCAAGCACTCCGAATAACTCTTATACTGGTAATTGAGTTGATGATGTTTGGGGTCTTGACTTCATAGGTCCGTTTGTGAACTAGAATGGAATTAAGTACATACTTTTAGCGGTTGACTATGTATCTAAATGGGTGGAAGTTGTTGCGCTTTCAAACAATAAAGGGAAGAGTGTCACTGCATTTCTAAAAAAAGAATATTTTCTCTATATTTGGTACACCTAGGGTGATTATTAGGGATTGAGGTTCCCACTTTTTTAATAGGTTATTTAATGAGTCCGAAATTTGGACTCATTTAGGGCTTTGTTTTGATTGATTTAGTGTCCTCAAATGCCTAAATTATGCTATAAACTAAAGTTAATGCCTTGATTTTCAGGTATATGGATTGAGGAGCAAAGCAAGGACACTAACAGGTAAAAAGAACAAAACAAGCTGAAGAAATTAAGAAAGACAAGCCTAGTGATCGCCAAGGTCATTTGGAGACTCGCCGTGTGGCTATCAGACCGCCTAAAGTTCCAGTGTGCCAAGCCCTGAAGGAAAGAACCAAGTCGGCGATGAAAAGGAGCAGTCGGCGGATCGCCAAGCACTTTCGCGATGCAAAGAGAGATCGCCCAAAGTTACAGGACTTGAGGATGCTGATTGCCAAGATACAAAGGTGATGGAAGAGATCAATGGGTGGCTCGCCGAGTTGTTCGGCGAGCCCGACTTACTCCGCCAAACAGCCCTTCGTGGCTTATTTTCGACAACTATAAATTAGTTTTAAACAGTTAATTTTTTATCGAATTTTTATAGACTTGGCGAATCTAATTTAGTATAGAACAATTTTCTCTAAAGTTCTCTTAGTAGACTTAAGGGTTTTGAGACTCAACTTGGCGATTTCACAAGTGGGTTTCTAATTTTCTTCGAATTGGAGCATTGTAAAGCTTGAATTCCTCTTACCCAGTTGATGGCTAATCGATTCGGTAAAGGTTTTTATCTTTTTATGAGGTTCAGCTAAAATCCCAATTCTTGGGGTGTGATCATGTGATTATGGGTTGAATTAGTTTGTGGGTATTGTTAATTACTAGTTTAAATGCTATTTTGAAGTGGGTTTAATCATTAATTATGGTTTAATTTAAGAATTATAGTTGCAAATGCAATTCAATTTTAGTGTTCTTGGCGAGAGAGAGGTTTTAGGACTAAAATTATTGATTAATGATTTGTATGTAATGGGTTGATATGGGTTCAGTTCGAGAGAGTGAATCCTAAACCCAGTCTTACCCATCTTGCTCGAGAGAGAAGATGCATTAAGGTTTTGGGCTGTTCTTAATTGCTATGCTTGTTGATGTTCGAGAGAAATCACTTGAAGCGGAATAGTTGTTCGAGAGAAATCTATTTCAATTATAGTCTAGCCTACCAACTGATATTTAGCTGTGTACTAGTATTATCAATTACCCATATATCGAACTTCACCTATAATCGATCACATCCCGAGAATTTCTCTCCTTATTGTTATCTCATTGCTTTTTGGCTGATTGTAGTTGATAATTTGAAACCCCAAAAACCCCCCATTTGACATTCATGTCACCCCTTTTATTTGATATGTATTTTTCCGATAATAACTATTCTTATAGCTAGTTAGATCACATTTGTACTTCTTAATTGAATTTGAACATGTACCGCTCCCTGTGGGATTCGACCCCAACTCATTTATTGGGTTTTATACTGGTTAACGATCGTTCGCATCTAGAATTGGATGAGGTGTTCTTGAAACGTTAATCAAAATGGTGCTGCTGTCGGGAAGTGGTGTTGTTTAAAATTCTTTTATTGAAGTTGAATTGTGATCTTTGTAGTTATAGTTGAATCTACTTATTTTTGTTTTTGGTTTTGTGTTGCTTGTTAAAAGAGAGGAAGAAATGAGCGTTAATTGAAGTAATGGTAGCCAAGTGGACCACCAAGATGATGTCGGCAACCTCAACGATGTCAATGACCCATCCCAAATGGGTAGTGTTGGGGCCATCCATTTACCTCCAGCTGAAGGAAACACTGTATTTCACATCATAAGCACTATGCTTCAGCTCCTTCAACTGAAAGGTTTGTTTGGTGGGCTAGCTCATGAGAATCCCCATGAGCATATCAGAAATTTTGTTGATGTCTGTGGACCGTTCTCATTTAAGAACATATCTCAAGAATCGGTCCGATTGAGTTTGTTCCCATTTTCTCTGATGGGAGAGGCAAGCAAGTGGTTGGATGAGTTGCCAAGAGATTCTATTACTTCATGGGACGAGCTCATTACTGCATTCCAAGTGCGATTCTTTCCCCTTCGAAGATGATGACTCTTAGGGATAGTATCCAAAGTTTCAAGCATTTGGAAGGTGAGCCAATCCATGAGACTTGGCTGAGGTTTAAGAAGATGGTGCTGCAATTCCCAACTCATGGACTTCCCGATAATGTGATGCTGCAATATTTCTATAGAAGCCTCGATTCGGTGAACAAAGGAGTGGCTGACCAACTTTCTTTGGGTGGTTTAATGCAACATCCCTATGTGATAGGTTGCCAACTCCTTGATTGCATGACCAAGATAAACAGGGCATGGTACACTCGAGAAGACCAAGTCTCTCCTCTCACTTATAAATTGACAAAAGAACAGATTAAAAAAGATCAAGAGAGAGACCAGAACATGGCTAAAATGAATACGCAGCTGGATATCTTGGCTAAGAACGTCATGGGTGCTGGTTCAAAGAGTGTAAATGATGTGGGTGTTGGTGGAGTGAGCCCTGATGATGAAAGGCTTGAAGCTCTGTACAATGAGGACGTGAAATTCCTAGCAAGCCAAGGAGGAGGTTATCGTGCTAACTACTCAAGGCCGGGTGGTAACCAAGGATGGGATAGAGAAGGGGAGAAGGATAGGTTTGTTCCTCCCCATGAGTGTCAAAAACCCAAGGACTCTGAGGATAGGTGGACAGATGATATGCTCTCACGCATTCTCAACAAAGTCGAAGAGTCCACCAAAGTATGAAAGAAATAAAAAAGGACGTCTTGACTCTGCATCAGATGGTGACCTCTCATTCCGTCTCTATCAAGCATCTGGAGACCGAAATGGGTCAAATTTCGTCTCATCTAAACCCAAGACAACTAGGGGGGTTGCCAAGTGACACTATGGCAAACCCCAAGAATGAAGCTTGACTGGGTATTTCGTCGTGCCACGACGTTAACTAAGGCGCTTCTTGTGAGGCAACCCAAGTTTTTAATGCTTTAGTTTGATTTTGAATAATGGGTGTTCATTGTGCCGGTTGAAAAGTGGAGTGTGTTTGAGAATGTGCAGTTTGGCGAGCCAAAGAGTCCAGTCTGCGACTCACCGAAGAGGTTGGCAAGCCCGACTTGGACCGCCGTTGGAACCACAAAACAAGAGGTGGAGGTCTGTAAAACTCGGTGGGCCAATTAATTAATCGGCGAGCCGGATTTTGTCTGTCGTTTGGACCCCCAAGATTACTGAGAGTCCTGTAAAACTCGGCGAGGTAATTTACCGCTCGGCGCATCGCCGAGTGGTTCAGTGTGGACGACTTACACCACCGAAAGGGCCGCGAACTGAAAGGTTTTAAAAGGCCAAACGGTTTGAAATTTCAAAATCTTTCATATTCTCTCATTTCTAACCCCGAACACTCTCACACGCACTTTAGATTTTCTATATTTTACTAGTATATTTGCTTTTCGTGTTTGGTCTTGTGCTCGGAATCAGATTTCTTTGCTGCCTAGCTTTTCAAACTCTCTATTCGGCACTCAGGTTGGTTTTTCGAACCCCGCACCTATGATTAGTGGTTGAACTCAAATGAAATTGGTAATTGTGTATTATTATGTGTTGGGAAATTGTTGAAATCATGTTTATTTGTTGGATTGCCTATTTTGTGTTTTGAAATTGTGCCTAAATGCTTAACTTGATGAATCTCCGTGTTTAATACATTAAAATTGGTTCATAATTTTTGGGTTGTAGTTATTTTGTGTTGGATCTAGTTGGGTGAAGTCTAAGTAACCCCAAGTTGTGCCAAATGAAGTAATTTGCCCGATGATGGAGCGTTTGACGCCATTCCTAAGGGTGAAAGTCGTCGAATGGCCAATTTTGGCCAAATCGGGGGAAGTCTGAGTACCCCGAAGGCATGGGTCTTATGAGTCTGGTCCTAATTGCATAGTGTAGGTGTTTGATTTTGGTTTCGGGGGCTGCGGGCTTGATTTTGGAAATCAGGGTTGAAAATTGGCACGTTGGGCAGTATGGTGAGCTGGGTCGAGCTCGTCGAAGGGTTCGGCGGTTCACCAACATCCCCCTTTGATCGCCTTTAATTTCATTATTTGGCTATATGGAGTCTGTACCTTTCGGCGGGAAGCCTGAGCTCGCCGAGTTCACTTGGCGACTCGCCGAAAGGTTCCTTTGATCGACCATTCTGCTCCCCTAACCCCTAAAATACACTGTAATATTCGGCGGGCTAGTCTTTGCTCACCGAGTTGCGTCGGCGATTCGCCTAAGGGCCCTGAGTGTCGCCAACATGCCTTATCTCTGAGAACTTTTTGAGCTGGTCCTTTCGACGAGCCCGATATGGCTCGCCTAAGTGACTCGGCGACTGGTTCAGCGAGTCTTCCTGCAACTTAAGTTCTGCAACTTTCTAGAACTATTTCTCACAATTTTCAGTGTGTTTTGCAGATATGGCTAGGACCAACTTAGATGAAAGTGGCATGCCTCCCCTCAAATGAGCACGGGGCATTGTAATAAATAAGGGAGCAACTGCTTCCACACAGAAGGGCAAGAAAGCACCTCCGAAGGGAGGCAAAGGCAAGGACAAAGCTCCCGTAGCTGAGAGACCGGAGCACAACTCCGGCAGTGATGGGGAATCTTTTGACTCTTAGGTCTCACTCTCCGAGCCTGAGGATGACCAACCACTACATACCCGACGAACAGAGATTCGTGCAAGGTTTCACCAAGATCCGTCTAGGATCCCAGAGTCTACCCCTCTTGCTGCTGATACAGTGCCAGCTCCGGCACAGAAGGGACTGAGGACTATTCTTGAGGAGACGCGATTGTCCACGGATGGAGTAGTGGACAAGTACCCGAATGTGTGGGACACTCTCCGGTTTCACCAATTTGAGATCTTCACCAGGCCCCGTGGCCCATATATCCCCACTTGGGTCCGGGAATTTTATACAACCTACAATGACCTGATGCCCAAAGGAAAGAAAAAGGCCAATGCCTTCCGACCGGTAGAGTCTGTGATGGTCCGATGGAGGATGGTGAGATGCAACAGCGATGACATCAATACTGTATTTGATAGGGCTGTAGGTGTTGAGCATGAGTACCAGATGTTGATGACTTCACAAACTCTGGATGACCTAAAGGGCTGGCTAGCTCCCCTCATTTCTGACACCAGCCCGAGGTGGATTGAGGCCGGAGCACCTATTGAGAAGAAGGATATGAACATAGCAGCTCGGTACTGGTTTGGATTCATTAGCAGCTCTATCATGCCATCGCAGAACGAGTCCACTCTCCGCCACCCAAAGGTGGCCTGTCTCGGCTCTCTTATGGCCATGAATAGTCTAAACTTAGGATTAATCATAGAGCAGGAGATGGCCATGAGGGCCAAACAACGCCAGACGTCCCTTCCATTCCCAGTGCTTATTACAGAGTTGTGTCGGCGGGATGGAGTTCCTCTTGACGAGAAGAGGGATGTTGAGGTCACACCCATATCCTTTACTGACATCAGGCGCATAGAGGCCGAGTACACACAAGACGAGGTGGATAGGAGGAGAGCAGCTCCGGTGGACAGATCCCCGGAGGTTGATGTTGATTCTATACCTGCAGAGGCATCTTTGCCTACTCCGGCCTCCAGGCCTTGAGGTACATCTACTTTCACTCCTTCCCAGCCTCCTAGAGCTGCTTCAGGTACCACTGCCTCCAGGCCTCCGATCACTCAGGCCATGCTCCTCAAGATGGGGAACCTAGCCCATTCTGCCGAAGTGCGGGCTTCCTGGCTTGAGGCCGAGGGTCCCTGGATGATTGAGCGAGCCATCACAGCTGCACTCACACCTCTTCAGGCTACCATTGATGCTCTCACTGCGAGAGTAGTGACTTGTGAGAGAGGATAGGGGGTGACTACTGAGGTTACGACTATAAAAGTCGAGGTTTCTGAGCTTAGGAAGGATGTGGACCATCTTAAGTTCACATACTTCACTCACTGTTTGGGTTAGTTGAGATCCTCGAGGATCTGAGTGCTGAGATTCCAGCCCATGTTGAGGTACCTCCGGCCACCACCGGAGATGATATGATGGAGGATGTTGCTGCTGATGAGTCTGAGGCCGAGATCGATGAGGAGAAGCTTGAGGAGCGAGATCCAGCTATCTATAATGATCTGGCAGACCTAGAGGGTGCCATGATTGAGACTTCCCGACAGGCCTCGAGGGATACTTCGATGGCAGGCTCCAGTGGATGCTATACCGGGCACTGATGCCTGGACAGATGGAGCGACTGAGTAGACAAGATCATTCTTTACCTCCCTCTCTGTTCTTTTATTGATTTTTGTTGTTTTATTTTCATTTGAAGACAACTTTTTTTCTTTTGTGGGTGGGGTGAGGTATTTCCATACCTACCTCTTGTGTTTTGATTTTGTTTGTGAATATTGGTGAATATTGGGTTTTATGATCAATATATGTATTTTGATTTCAATTTTGTGGATGTTTGATCTTGTGGCTCCTTGTTTTTAATGGAAATGGTTTTGACCTATTTTTTAAAAAAATTGTGCCACCTCTATTGTGTATGAATGTGGCTGTTCTTGTGCAAATTTGAGTGTCGGTGATGATCAATATCGATGATTGAATAATGCTCTTAATGGAATGAAATGAATGTGCGGCTACGATGAGGCCAATGAAGTTTCATAGACAATGTGTGAACTTTTAGCATCTCGTTGTGACTAGCCGGTTATCGAATGAGCCTCTTGTGATGAACATTGCACACTAGCGAAAGTGTGGAGTCTTGTTTGATATTGGTGCCAATGCCTTGTGTGATGATCTAACTTTGAACCATTGTGTGATAACACCTAGAATTTGCCCCGTTGGTCCGGTTGACTAAGTGAGGCAAGCACTTGAAATGATCTTAGGCAACGATTTTGAAGAGTGAAACAATTTGATAATATACCTCTTTTGTGGTAAACCTTGTGAGATGTGTGAACCTTGCTTGAACCCTATTGAGCCTTACCCTTTTCTTGGAAGAAACTTGACCAATTGTGACCCCTCTTTATCCATTCACCCATAACTCTCATGAAGTGTGGTTTTGTTTGAATAGCCAACTTAGGCCAAAAGCCTAAGTTGGGGGTTTGGTGAAAAGAGAAGGTAATTCAAGAAGTGTGAAAAATCCCTCTTTGAGAATGGTTTTGAAAAAGATGGAACCCCTCCATGTTTAAAAAAAAAAGAGAAAAGAATCACTGAAAAAGAATGAAAAGGTTGTGAAATAAGTGATGAAAATTGCAAAAGAAATAGGGTGTCCGGTAATTCATAAGAAGTTGAATAATGGGGTGGATTATGAGCATGTTTGAAATATTAAAGAAAAGGAGGAATGTGATGTTCAGGCCACACTTCATGAGGGTGAAAGCCACTGAGCCTAAATGACTATACATGTACACTCAGCCCCATTAAAAGCCTTGAAAAGACCTTTGTGATCCTGAGTGAGCTGAAACGAGTGCTGATTGGAAAATAAGGGAAAACCTATGGGTGAAGTCATGTATGTGTTTATCTCTGTGAGTGTGAGAGTCGTATGTGATTCCGGAACTATAAATTTTTGTAAAACTTTGTGTGAATATGGAATCATCTTTGTTGTGAGGGCATTTGAGTACCCGTGTTAAGCTTGAACTTGCATTTGAAGCAAGTATTCTGAACTTGAGCATCTTTGATAATGGTGAGTCACAATTTGAATCTTTGAGTGCACAATTGATCATTGCATAAGTAAGTTGAGTCTTATGTAGAACTGTTTGAGGCATACTTTTTGAACTGCTGCACTTGAGTTTTACTTGAGGACAAACAAAAGTTTAAGTTGCGAGTGTTGATGAGTCCGAGAGTTGGACTCGTTTAGGGCTTTGTTTTGATAGATTTAGTGTCCTCAAATGCCTAAATTATGCTATAAACTGATGTTAATGCCTTGATTTTTAGGTATATGGATTGAGGAACAAAGCAAGGACACAAATAGGCAAAAAAGAACAAAACAAGCTGAAGAAATGAAGAAAGGCAAGCCTGGTGATCGCCAAGGTCATTTGGCGAATCGCCGAGTGGCTATCACACCGCCTAAAGTTCCAGTGTGCCAAGCCCTGAAGGAAAGAACCAAGTCGGCGACGAAAAGGAGGAGTCGGCGGATCGCCGAGCAGTTCCGTGATTCAAAGAGAGATCGCCCAAAGTTACAGGACTTGAGGATGCTGAGTGCCAAGACAAAAAGGCGATGGAAGAGATCAATGGATGGCTTACCGGGTGGTTCGGCGAGCCCGACTTACTCCACCAAACGACCCTTCGTGGCTTATTTTCAGCAACTATAAATTAGTTTTAAACAGTTAATTTAGGAGTGAATTTATATAGACTTGGCGAATCCAATTTAGTCTAGACCAGTTTTCTCTACGGTTCTCTTAGTAGACTTGAGGGTTTTGAGACTCAACTTGGAGATTTCATAAGTGGAATTCTAATTTTATTCAAATTGGAGCATTGTAAAGCTTGAATTCCTCTTACCCAGTTGATGGCTAATCGATTCGGTAACGGTTTTTTATCTTTTTATAATGTTCGGCTAAAACCCCAATTCTTGGGGTGTGATCATGTGATTATGGATTGAATTAGTTTGTGGGTATTGTTAATTACTAGTCTAAATGCTATTTTGAAGTGAGTTTAATCATTAATTGTGGTTTCATTTAAGAATTGTAGTTGCAAATGCAGTTCTATTTTAGTGTTCTTGGCTTGCTCGAGAGAGAGGTTTTAGGACTAAAATTATTGATTAATGATTTGTATGTATTGGGTTGATATGGGTTCAGCTTGAGAGAGTGAGTCCTAAACCCAGTCTTACCCATCTTGCTCGAGAGAGAAGATGCATTAAGGTTTTGGGCTGTTCTTAATTGCTATGCTTGTTGATGATCAAGAGAAATCACTTGAAGCGGAATAATTGTTCGTGAGAAAGCTATTTCAATTATAGTTTTCCCTACCAACTGATAATTAGCTGTGTACTAGTATTATCAATTACCCATATATCGAACTTCACCTATAATCGATCACATCCTAAGAATTCCTCTCCTTATTGTTATCTCATTGCTTTTTGACTGATTGTAGTTGATAATTTGAAAACCCAAAAACCTCCATTTGACATTCGTGTCACCCCTTTTATTTGATATGTATTTTTTTGATAATATCTATTTCTATAGCTAGTTACATCACATTTGTACTTCTTAATTGAATTTGAACACGTACCGCTCCCTGTGGGATTCGACCCCAACAAATTTGGTGGGTCTTATACTGCTTAACAATCATTCGCACCTAGAATTGGATGAGGTGTGCTTGAAATGTTAAATCATTATTCAAGGCGTTGCTTGAGAAGTCTGGTGTTCATAACAACGTAGCAACTCCTTATTGTTTGTAGTCTAGTGGGCAAGTTTAAGTAGGAAATAGAGAAATTAAGCATATTCATGCAAAGACTGAATGCAAACAGAACTAATTGGTTAAGAAAGCTTGATGATGCTCTATGGGCCTATCGCACTGCGTTTAAGACTCCCATAGGTATGTCCCCCTACATACTTGTTTTTCGGAAGTTTTGTCATTTGCCTGTAGAGTTAGAACAAAGCTATGTGGGAACTCAAGGAGCTTAATTTGGATTGGGATGCCGCATCAAGTCAAAGATTGAATGAGTTGAATGAGCTCGATGAGTTTTGCCTAAAAGCGTATGAAAGTTCAGCTTTATACAAGGAAAAGATGAAGCGGTACCATGATCAAAAGATTGAAAAAAATTAATTTTCTCCTTGTGATTTGGTACTTTTTTTCAATTCAAGGTTGCGCTTCTTTCCTGGAAGTCTAAGTGGATGGGGCCATTCAAAGTGGTACAAGTGTTTTCACATGGAGCGGTTGAACTTGAGAATGAGGAAGGAATGAGGTTAAAGGTGAATGGTGAAAGGATCAAATTCTACTTGGGCAAACAGGAAGAGGTCAAAGAGGTGATAAAAAATGGGACCTTGATGAAGTCTGATTAATCAAGGGTGTCTGAGTCGTGCCCCAAGGTTAAATCTAGCGCTACTTGAGAGGCAACCCAAGATGTAAAATCTAGCCAATTTTAGGAATATTTAGTAATTTTAAGACTTCTTAAGGATTTATATTGAGTTTTTATGTTTTATTGAGTCTTAGTATTGGCTAGATTAGGGTAGTATAGGGCCCGTGTCAAAAAGAGTCAAGAAAATGTAAAAAGGAAGTCCAAAATATTTTCTGTGTGTGCAGGAAAGCAAAGAAGAATCGGAAAAAAATTGTTGGTGCAGAGGGTTTACGGTTCCCATAGACGGTCAGTCGTTCCATCAACGGACTGTAGATGGCATCCGTAGATCCCAAGTATGTAATCCTAAAATTCACTAAGTAAAAATGGAACCACGAAAACCATCCACGGACCGTAGTTTTACCTACGGACCTTTGACGGGGATTCAAGGGTCCAAAGTCAGTTAAGTCAGTCAACCCGACCCGCGACCAAAAATAATAAAACCTTTTATTTTTTTATGCATCCCCCATTTCCCTCTTTTACCAACTGTTACAAACCGTAAATCCTTCACATTTCCACTCCACATCAACTTACACCCTTTCAATCTCCCATAATTAATCTATATATTCTCTTCTTTCCCCTTCTCCCTCATTTCCTATTTCTCTCATTCCATTTTTTCCCCAAATCATTTTCACTAAAATCAAAGGTTGTGGGTTCAAAGTCAAGTAAATTAGGTGTAAAAAAGGCTTAAGGAACGCACTCACACAACTTTGTACTGCTTAAAAGGTACTGATTTTAAATTTGAACTATTCAATTTGGTATTTGAAATCAAAGTTATTACTTGACCTTGGGTATAAATTACTTGCTGAAATTTGTATGAATAGTTATAAAGTACCCTTGGAATGATAGTTTAGTGAGTGTTTTTGATTATTTTGATGAAACTATACATTTATTACATTCTAATTGTGTTCTTGAATTAGGGTTTTGAGTTGAATTTTGTTCGTATGTATAAATTGCATGATTGAAACCCAAGGGATGATAGAATAACATGAAAATATGTTGAAATGTATGTACTAGAAGTGTTCTGGTAGTTTGAATAATGAATTTATGATAATCGAATAAAAGTTAGTTATCGATCATAAACCAGTACTGGTCGACGACCATGACCCACAGGCCATGGGGCAACCTACGGACCATAGTTCTGGTTCCGTTGATCAGTCACACAATCCAATAGCCTAAGTTGTGCACCACGATTTGGCTTACAGTCTGCCGTTCCATCGACGGACCATGCTAGTGAACGGTCGTTCCAACTCGTGGGCCTAAAATGTGACATCCTCACTTATGGATGGCACCGATGGTCCGTTGAAGCTTCGACAACCCGTAGGTTCCAAAAACAAACACTGTCCAGAATTTTTTTTACTTCGGTAATTTATTTTGCTTTTTTTTTCTTTGTTTGTTTTGAGTAGTTTGAATACTAACAAGTCTCCCACTAGTACAATGACGCCATAAAGAGCTCAAACCTACCAATAAAGTATAAGTCCAAGTGTGTGTCACCCTCGACTCGACACCTTATTGATGAGGACACTAAATCTAGTGCCAACGGGTCTGAATTTAACTCGAGCATGACCATGACCTCCCATACGGCACCTCTAACTATGAGGTGACGGTCGGGACAGATTGTATTAGAGGATGAGTAGTCATCCAGTCATGATGATGCCCCCAGTCTCAGGAGGGGGCCCAGCCTTCGAATGCAGATAATAGGGAGTCGCAGTCTGGCTCCAACTCTGATTCAGTTTCCGCATTGGCTTTTGATGCTTCTAGTTCCGGTGAGGCCCATGATCATCCCGATACTCGATATGAACTGATTCATTTGTCCATTGAGCCTAACAGATGGTGCGTCTGAGGGATGTTCCAGATGTACATAGATGGGATATTCGTGAATGAGCATCAAAAGATGGACCGGACCATTACAGTGGAGAGACGGGTACTTACAGGTAGCCTCCACACAATGCCAGCAATTAATGAGTTATTCAAGCAGCACCGATGTTACTGGATCGTGGAGACTCTGAGATGGTACAACTTGGATATAGTGAAGAAGTTTTACACTTATTATGCAGCCACTTTGGAGAGTACTATGCCTCCACGGGCTAAGCCACATGCTCAGCCCCCACTACTGACTACCTTGGTGTGGGGTATCCCCATTGATTTATCAAAGACCACCATCCATTATTTTATTTACAGCCCAATGCATGCACAACCAATTAGTACAGCTGATTATGACTATCGGAGGGGGGTAGTGTAGAGAAGGGCCTCTATGAAGGACTTAGAGAAGCAAGAGAGCTTACTACAATGGATGGCTCCCCATATTGCTGAGGAGGGTGAGAGCACTGAATTGGTGTGTGATATGACACAGCCTATCCGGAAGGTAACTTTCAGCTTTGTAGCTAAGTTCTGGTGGTCCATCATACGAGCAAGATTTTCTCCGGCACAAGCAGACAATGTTGTGACTTGGAACTGTGTGGTTATGCTTGCGTCACTAATAGCGCGGCTGGATATTGACTTCTCCCAGATTATTATAGCGGAGATTCATGAGAGGGCCTTCCGGAGGACTACCACTATGCCTTTTCCCTAACTCATTTTTCACCTTTGTTGAGAGGCTACTCTATCGTTGTGGGGTTGGGACAGGCTTACTTTGGTGACCAAAACGGTCGACATGAGTGTGATAAAAGATGATGCAAACCCAACGGCCCCTCAGAAATTTATACAGGTTGACTTACCGTCTTTCGGTTGTGAGGTTGATGTTGATGTTGATCAGGCAGATGAGGACACTATTCATGTTACTACTATGGAGCCTGATGTGCAGGCTCCCCCCTCCACTTCATCTGGCCAGGCTGCCAGCACACCACATGCTTCTACCCCTTCTAGTTTTGCTTTTCTGCCACTTGCTAGAGTCCAAAAGTTGGAGACTCAGATGGCTACTCTATTGTAGCACATTCGTCCTTGGATGAGGAAGTCGGTGGAAGAGTCGAAGGCATGGGAAAAGAAATTCGTTGAGGTGAAGATTCAGGTGGTTAATCGGAGGTTTGATGCATTCAAGCTTAGGATGCTGGAGAGGCTTAGCTTGGGCCTGCTTTTAATGTTGTTGATTTTCATACGGAGTTGGCCAAACTCTGGGCTGATATTGATGCCTTGGCAGTTGCTGCTCCGAAGCCTGTTCCAAAGGATTTTGCTGATGATGTAGTGCTCCAGGCACTGTTTGGTGAGGATGAGATCTCACCTTGACCGCCCCCCACCCCTCATGCGGCTGGAAAGTGCACTTATACTTCTAGACCCACTACTGATACAGAGGAGGAGAGACGTGCCAGAAAGAGGAACAGGGAGAAGTTTGAGGCAGCGCAGCGACAGTCTGTGCTAGATGAGGATTTGCGACAGCGGAGAGCGAGGGAGTTGGCTGCGGGTGCATCTGCATCTAGGAACACTACTAATGTGTTCCACTGTTATTGAGTGCGTTACTGAGGGCGTCACTCATGCTAATTCAGTGGGTTCTGGCCTACCAGACCCACCCGCTTCTTGATGGGTCTTCGGTGCTTATGCGACACATGTTTGTATCACCCTATGTATTACATTTCTTTGTGCATTGAGTTCAATTGCACCATATTTTTGTATGGGTGGGGTGAATGGATCGTTAGTGTTAGGATGAGTCTTAATAATCCAACTCACAATCCTTCCTTGCGGTTTTCTTGCCTGTGTTATTTTTACCAAAGGAACTGTTTAATTTCTGTTGAATCGACATGTTTAGGATAGTATAAGTGCAGAAGTAGACTAAAAGGAAAGCATGATGGCAAAAGAGCATGAAAATTGATACCCTTCAAAATGTATATGTGCTATATTTGTGGGCTTGATAAGTTGAATGTGTTGGATTTTTATATGACATGATAGGAACCGATATGACTGCATAACTCAAGCTATAACTTGAACCAGATGCATTAATGATTTGATAGTGAAACAAGGTACCACGTGTGTGTGAGGATGTTTGTATATTCATATAGTGCGTGTCAATCTAGAACTTCCCCCGTTGGTCTTGCTAAAATGATTTAGACCAGGAATTGGGAAATGATCATAGGCCATTGTGGATAATGAGTCCACTCAAGCCTAAAAGAAACCAACCAAAAGAAATAAATGCTCCCTTTGATCCAATGTTTGAGCCTAACGAATATCATTTTTTCCAATACATCCAACTCACCTTCCCGAAAAATCTGTGTGGCCCTTGTCCCTGGTTCCACCATGGACAGTATGCACCTCAACTTAGGCTAAAAGCCTAAGTTGAGGGTGGCTACTTCAGAAGTTTGCCTTGATTTTAGCCCTGATCCTCTTAGGACATCGTGCACCTCAACTCATGCAAAATACATAAGTTGAGGGTGACTATTGTGAAGAAAAACAACAATGAAAGGGTATGAAAAGAGTCGTCTGTAGAGAAGAAAAATATGAGTAAAAATGTAAAGAACGGTGTGATTGAACAAAAAGAAACAAAGGACTGAAAATGCTTGATTAAAAATATGAAGAAAAAAAATGAAACAGGCAAGAATGTCAAGTTAAAGTCACTCCCGCGCATAAATAAATCAGAAGGAGAAGAGCAGAAAACAAGACGATGTCAGAATTGATCGTAAAATAGGTAAAATAGCCAATGTAATGTCAGGAAGGGAAGAAAAGCCTGATGATGAGCCAAAAATGATGAGTCATCGATCAATTCAGAGAAGATGAGTTCCGGTCCATTAACAACGATTGAATAAGAAGGATGTGCTAAGACCTACGAGCCGTAGGTCATGACCATCGTTGGAATCCACTTGAATTTAGGCTAACTGTTGAGCAACGGTGGCACCTATGAGCCGTCGTCTGTGTAACGAGCCATAGGTGGCCACCCGTTGGTGACACTTCCCCAACTGGATTTACTCAAGCTTCTTTTTCCTACTTGGTTTAGGATTTATTTTCTATAAATATTAGTTTTAATTTTCGTTTTTGAGTTGTTAGACGTATTATGATACTTTGTTTTTGGATTTGAGAATTATATTGCAAACACTTGGAGCTCTTAATTCTTAAAGTTTGGTTTATGCAATTTGTATTTGTTCTTCAATTCAAGATTTTGAATTTCAACTGTTCTAATTGTAAGTTCATGATTTATATTATTAACCCTAGTATGAATTTTGATAACTCAAGCATGAATAACTAAATATACAACTATAGTTGTTGGAACCATGAGTAATTAACAACGTAAAACTAATAATTAAGTAATTCTGAACTAGTGTTTATGCATGTATTGTTAATCCTTTCGGTTTGAATGCTTTTTAACGGTGCGCAACGTTAGAACTCGCCTCAGTCCTACTTACCCGACCAAGGAAGTAATGAATGAGAAAAAGATTGAACAACAAAGATTTTAGCGTAATAATCCGCTATCTAATAGCCTGACCTACCTATTGTGAGGACTAATCTAGGGTTAAGGGTAAGGGTTAGTAAAGCATACACCCGTAGACTGACCAAGTTGCGTGGTGAAATTTCCTACTTGAACAACCAATCATTTATGAGATACCTAACTTACCAACATTACATGTAAACACTAGGAAAAAGTTACTATTATTAGGATTACTACGTTAACAACTTGTGGGGAAAACGTATGCCCTAGTTTTATCTCATATTGATATAACAAACTGTGAATTTCGCTTGCTTGTTACTTGTTACTACAAATCAATCAACAATTACTTTGGTTACAAAACCCTATTTTTATGGAATTAATCTGACTAAAAGTACAATTAACCATAAATTAGCCTAAGTCTAGATTAAATTCCTCGTGGGAATGAACCTAACCTTAGTTACGTTCTTTATTTGACAACAACCGCTTATACTTCTTTAGGGAGGTGGAATTTGGGCATATCAATTCATGCCTCCAGACCTGTTCAAAGTAATTCCAAAAATCTCCAAAATAAGGAGGATTAGTCAAAAATACAAATTTAAACCTAATCTAAAAATAAAAAACTCAAAATTAAACTAAGTCAGATACCGATGGGTTGTCTCCCATCAAGCGCACAATTTAACGTTGCGACGCGATGCTGGGTACATCACCCTTTGTGTTTCCACTTCAAGGAAATAAACCATCTTCCCAACTTGAGATCAATTTTACTCTGAAGAGCATGGGAAGTGCAAAAGAGCATCAAGCGTTTCACCCGATCTCTCCACTTTGAAGACTTGAATTTCTTGCCCAACTTCGCATCATGCTTACGTTTTGGATGGTTGGGTAAGAGTGAAAGGGTCACTAGGCCATATGAGCATTGAACATTATAATTATTGTCCTTCAAGTTAGTGACACTATCATCTTGAAAATGAACTAGAGTTTCCATATATGATCTTTTTTGCTTTTTCTTACAACTCTAATATCATGCTAGTTATTTCGGCTTTTTGGATTGTTATTGTTTTTGTTTGGTATCACAAAATCAAGATATCTTCTATATCCACCTTCACCTCTTTGCTTGGTTTGGTTTCAACCCATTCATCTTCGAACATGAATCTACTCGTGCAACACCTCAGAATTTAGTAGCCTAAGCTAGGGTCCAAGTGAGTGGTTACAAACCTAGGATTTATCCTTGGCACCCACCTTGAAGCCACACGAGTCGTGAAGGGCACCACGAGTCGTGGTGGTGCCCGTAGGCCTTAGGAAGTACTCAACAAACACTGCCTCACCTTCCACGGCCACCATGACACCTCGTGGTGCGGACCACGGGTCGTGGTGATGCTCTTGGTAGGCTAGGCAGTAGCTAGGCAAAGCTGCCCTAAAATAGGACCCTCCCCACGAGCCACTAGACGGCTCGTGAAGGCCACCACGGGTCGTGGTCCTAAGATAGGTTTTTGGGGAAGAGGGGTGGCTAACCAAGTCACTGGTCAAGGGACCTCGGGTACGACTACGGGCCGTGTGACCCTTGACGGGTCGTGGTGCTCTTCGTGGTGGTGAGTCGACAACTTCAGTTCAGGGGTTTTTGGGTCTTTTCCAATTTTAAGTGAATCAATACTATGTCATTTTAACCAAGCCTAGGACCCCTATATAAGTGATTTTAACCCCAAAACTCACCCATTCAAGTCATTATTTCCAAAACCCAAAAGAAAATCAAAGTTCTTCTCCCCAAAATATTTCTCTCTCTAAAAATTTGAAGAAGAAGAAGAAATGATTTAAGCTAGGATCAAGGTCAAGCCTCAATTCCTCCATTGAAGATAAGCATTGGGCTTTGAGGTATAATAGTTTTCATCCATGGATTCCTTCCATCCACGGAGTTCCCAAATTCCTCTATTTCAAAGTTAATTCCCCAATTTAGTTAGAGTTTTCTTCAATTGTCATGGGTTCTCTTCAATGTTGATTTAAATGATTGAATTATGATCTATTATGCATGAATTGATGAAATACTATGATTTTTATGATGATTTCTCCATGAACCCATGTAACCCCCATGTTTTCAAGTCATGAATCATGTGATGTGGAATTTTGATTGTAAATGGAGAGTTTTATGAAATTAAGAATGTATTACTAGTTTTACATGAATTTATTATGAAATCCATATATAACCCATGTTTTCTAAGTGTTGATGATTGAAAGTGGGTTTTGACCCTCAAGAGGTAAATTATGGACTTATGCATTTCTTATGAAATCTATGCAAATCTTTTAAGGATGCTTTGAGAGTAAAATATCAATGATGATGATTATGATGTGTTATTGAAAGGATTTTCTCATGTACACATAAGAGTAAGATGTGAAAGGTTTTCTCACATAATAAGGGTTCTTAGGTTGAAAAACTTTCTCACCTAATTGAATCAAAGAGTAAGAGCTATCCTAATGAAACTAGCTTGGATTGGTTATCCTAGGATACCTTTCCATGGATAATAAGGTAAAGTAAGAAATGACTATTTTGTGGGATTTATGCTTAGCACCGAGAGGATATTGAGATGTAAGCTCTCCCGTGAGTAGAGGCTGGGTTTCTAGTAGCAATCTTCTTATCCCTTACCTATGTGCCCCAATAGGATGATTGTCTAAAGTAGACATTAGCTAGTGGATCCACTTAAGCTAAAAGTTCATGGTTCTACCTTGGCAAGTAGGGCAACCCTTTTTGGTGTGGGAGACACCGGGGGATCATGTTATAGCTCACATGGTCTCTATGTCAGTTAAGGCTAATTCTCCACATTAAAAATGAACTAAGGTTACTTCAAGAAGTATCACATAGGAGTTCAATGGTTTTAAAGATGATGTTAGCTTGAATTGACCATGGTTTTATGACTTATGTTCTCTAATTCTCCTATATCATGTTTTAGCTTAATCAATTGCATGTCATGAACTGAAATGTTCTTTTAGCATGATTTAAATGTTTTATGCATGGCTAGCATACTTGGTACATTGTTCTGTACTAACACATAATCTTGCCTACATTTCCCCAAATATAGGGTCCGACAGTCAGGTTTCTGAGTTTCGTGGCTAGTTGTTGAGTTAGAGATTTTCGAGCTTTGGTGAGTCATCGTGCTTCAAGGATGGACTTTCATTGTTTTAGTTCCTTTTCTTGTATTTCACTTTTGGACATGATGTTTGGGTTAGGCCCAATTTCATTCTATTGTATTAGATGGCTATGATGAGACAAGTGTTTTATACTTCCGCTTATCTTTTATAAAATGTTTTGGACTTGGACTATTGTTTCTCTTATTGTTCTATTTATTATGTTATGAGTGCTAAGTAGCTTGTATGGGATCCTTCGGGGTTCTATACGCCATGTTGCATCGAGGGGGTACCCCTGGGTCGTGACAAACTTGGTACTAGAGCACAAGGTTTAGAATTGTCCTAGGTTATCTCGTAAGCCACGTCTAGTAGAGTCTTTTTCATAAGTGTGAAGGCACAACATTTATGAATGAGAGGCTACAAGATGATTAGGTAACTCCACTTCTTTCATTATTCTAAAGTCGTGCGATAGAGTATAACTCTATAAGGTCTCTGTTTTAATCCTTGCCCTATGTTCTTCAGGAGATGGCTAGCCGAAGGGCTTATGCTAGAAGGAATGTCTGGGAGAATGAGGAACAAGAAGCCCCTCCCTAAGCTCCTCAAGTTCCGATCGATCCTTTGGCCGAGCAAGTGTCCAATGTGGAGTTTAGGGCTGATTTTCAAGTGTTGGATCAAGTGGTAACGGCCCAAGACAATAGGGAGGTTGCGGTTCCCGTGAACCCAAATGTGGGCACGACGGCTTCAAGAGTGAGGGACTTCACTAGGACGAATCCTCTGGAGTTTCATGGTTTGGAAGTTGAGGAAGATCCTCAAGAGTTCATTGATGAGGTCTATAAGGTTTTGATGATCATGGGAGTGATGCCGGTGGAAGTGGCAGAGTTGGACGCTTATCAACTAAAAGGTGTGGCTCAAATATTGTATAACCATTGGAAAGAAAGGAAACCGGAAGATGCGGGTCCTCTTGATTGGGAGAAGTTTAATGCCGCTTTTCTTGATAGGTTCTTTCCCCTTGAGATGAGGGAAGCCAAGGTGCTTGAGTTCATTAACCTTTGACAAGAAAGTATGAGTGTGAGGGAATATACTCTAAAGTTCACTCAATTGTCTAAATAAGCTCCAACAATGGTTGTCGATTCAAGGGCTAAGATGAGCAAGTTCATTTCGGGTGTGTCCAAAATGGTGGTCAAAGAGTATCGTACCGCCATGCTCATTAATGACATGGACATCTCTCGTCTCATTGTTCATGCATAACATATTGAAGAGGAAAAACTTAAGGAAAAGTCTAAGGAGGCAAAAAGGGCTAAGACCGGTGATGGAAATTTCTCTCATGCAAGGTCCGATGGACATGGTCGTTCTAGATTCCGACAAAGGTTTTCCGATCAAAGTTCCTCCAATGCTCCTCCTAAGTTTAACAAAGATAGGGTGACTAACCCTAAGCCTAAAGGAGATAATGGAAGTGGATCTTCATTGCCGAGATCTACTTGTACTAAGTGTAGAAGGAAGCACGAGGGTAAGTGCCTAGCCGACACAGATGATTTCTTTGGTTGTGGTAAAAGTGGTCACAAAATGAGGGATTGCCCGATTCTTACGGCTAAAGGAATAGAGGGCATGAAAGCTCCTAAGAAAAACCAATTTTATGCACTTCAGACTCGTGGTGAAAAAGAAAGTTCTCCCGAAGTGTTTAACGGTACGTTGAAATATTTTCAACTTGATGTATATGCTTTACTTGATCCCGGTGGTACCTTGTCTTTTGTGACTCCATATGTGGCTATGACGTTGGATGTGCTCCCCGATGTGTTGTTAGATCCTTTTTTCTGTCTCTACTCCTGCTGGGGATTCTGTTGCTGCTAAGAGGGTATATATAAAGTGTCCCGTTTCCTTGTTCCATAGAGTTACTCTTGTTGACTTGGTAGAGCTTGATATGTTAGCCTTTGTTGTGATTCTTGGTATCGATTGGCTGCATTCATGTTATGCTTCTACTGATTGTAGAACACGTGTAGTCAAGTTTCAGTTCCTGAATGAGCCTGTCCTAGAGTGGAAGGGGGAAATTCTATGCCTAAGGGTCATTTTGTGTCTTGTCTTAAATCTAGAAAGATGATTTCTAAGGGTTGCATTTACCATCTAGTTAGGGTGAAGGATGTAGATTCTGAAATCCCTACTCTTGAGTCGATCCCCATTGTAAATGAGTTTCCGAAAGTTTTCCCAGATGACTTACCCGGTATTCCTCCTGAAAGGGAAATATACTTCGGTATTGACCTTCTCCCAGATACGCAACCTATTTCTCTTCCTCCTTACCAAATGGCTCCGACAGAACTTAAGGAGTTGAAAGAACAATTAAATGATTTGTTGGATAATGGTTTCATCCGATCGAGTATCTCTCCATGGGGTGCTCCAGTTTTGTTTGTTAGAAAGAAAGATGGTTCTCTTCGTATGTGTATTGACTATCGTTAGTTGAACAAGGTTACTATTAAGAATAAGTATCCTCTCCCAAGGATAGATGATTTATATTACCAACTTCAAGGGGCGAGATATTTCTCTAAGATTTACCTTCAGTCGGGTTATCACCAATTGAGGGTGAGAGATGATGACATTCTGAAGATGGCTTTTCGAACTCGGTATGGTCATTATGATTTTTTTGGTAATGTCGTTTGGGTTGACTATCTAGCAGTGTTTATGGATTTGATTAATAGGGTGTTTAGACAATACCTTGACATGTTTGTGATTGTGTTCATTGATGATATTTTGATCTATTCAAAAAGTGAGAATGAACATGTTGATCATTTGAGGATCGTGTTGCAACTTCTTAAGGACCAACAACTTTTTGTAAAGTTTAGCAAATGTGAATTTTGGTTAAGGTCTGTAGCTTTCCTTGGTCATATTGTTTCAAGTAAGGCTATTGAGATAGATCCTAAGAAGACGGATGCGGTCAAGAGTTAGCCTAGACCTCCAACTCCTTCAGATATTAGAAGTTTCTTGGTTTAGTCGGTTAATATAGAAGGTTTGTTGAGGGATTCTCTTCAATTGCCTCTCCTCTAACGGCTTTGACTCAAAAGAAGACTAAGTTTGTATGGACCGATTTATGTGAAAAAAGTTTTCAAGAGTTGAAGGATAGAATTACTTCCGCTCCAGTGTTGACCTTGCCGGAAGGGACATATGATTTTTTGGTTTATTGTGACACCTCAAGAATTGGGTTAGGGTGCGTGCTTATGAAAAATGGGAAAGTTATTGCCTATGCCTCAAGGCAACTTAAGATTCATGAGAAGAATTATCCTACTCACGACCTTGAGTTAGCGGCGGTCATTTTTGCCTTAAAGATTTGGAGGCACTATTTGTATGGAGTTCATGTAGATGTGTTTACCGACCACAAGAGTTTGCAATATGTGTTTAATAAAAAAGATCTAAATCTTCGCCAAAGAAGGTGGCTTGAATTATTGAAAGATTATGACATGAGTGTTCTTTATCACCCGAGTAAAGATAATTTGGTAGCGGATGCTCTTAGTCGGTTGTCTATGGGTAGTGTGGCTCATATTGAAAAAGAAAAGAAAGAGTTGGTTCGAGATCTTTATAGATTGGCCCGATTAGGTGTTCAATTGGTGGACTCCACCAAGGATGGTGTTATGGTTCACAATGGGTCCGAATCGTCTTTTGTGGCGGATGTGAAAGCCAAGCAAAGTCTTGATCCAATTTTGGTAGAATTGAAAGAAGCGATGCTTAAGAAATCCATTGAGGCTTTCTCCCAAGGGGGAGATGGTGCACTTAGATATCAAGGTCGTTTATATGTTCTGAATGTTGATGACTTGAGGGAACAAATCTTGTGAGAAGTCCATAGTTCGCAGTATTCAATTCACCCGAGAGCCACTAAGATGCACCGGGATATACGAGAAGTCTATTGGTGGAATGGGATGAATAGGGATATTGCAGGATTTGTGGCTAAGTGTCCAAATTGCCAACAAATAATGGTTGAGCATCAGAGACCGGGAGGTTTTTCCCAAGATATTAGCATTCCTACGTGGAAGTGTGAAAATTTGAACATGGACTTTATTGTTGGCTTTCCTCGCATCCGGCGACAAAATGATTCAATTTGGGTGATATTAGATCAGATGATGAAATCGGCTCATTTCCTTCCAGTCAAGGTTTCTTATACGGTGGAGGACTAGGCCACGATGTACTTGAGAGAAATGGTAAAGCTGCATGGAGTGCCTTTGTCCATTATTTCTGATTTTGGTACCCAATTCACTTCTCAATTTTGGAAGTCATTTCAAAAGGGTCTTGGTACTCGTGTTAAGCTTAGTAAAGCCTTTCATCCCCAAACTGATGGGCAAGCGGAGCATACTATCCAAACTTTGGAAGATATGTTAAGGGCTTGTGTGATTGATTTTAAGGGTAATTGGGATGACCATTTGCCATTGATTGAATTTGCTTATAACAATAGCTATCACTCGAGTATTGATATGGCTCCATTTGAGGCCCTATATGGTAGGAGGTGTAGATCTCCTATAGATTGGTTTGAGGTGGGTGAAGTTTCCTTAATAGGTCCCAAATTGGTACATGATGCCATAGAGAAAGTTTGGCTTATAAGAGAAAAGTTGAAAATGGCTCAAAGTCGGCAAAAGTCATATGCAGATGTGAGAAGAAGGGATCTTGAGTTTGATATTCACGATTGGGTTTACTTGGAAATCTCACCCATGAAGGGTGTAATGAGGTTTGGTAAGAAAGGGAAGCTTAGTCCCTGGTATGTAGGCCCATATCAAATTTTAAATGTGCTGGTAAGGTTGCTTATGAGCTAGAATTGCAAAATGAGTTGGCCTCAGTGCATCCGATTTTCCATGTCTCTATGCTTAAGAAGTGTGTTGGAGATCCGACATCCATAGTTCCCTTAGAAGGGTTCGAATTTGGTGAAAGTCTTTCTTATGAGGAAGTTCCGGTTGAGATTTTAGATCAACAGGTTAAGAAGTCGAGAAATAAGGAAGTTGCTTCCGTGAAAGTATTGTGAAGGAATCATTTAGTTGAGGGTGCTACTTTGGAGGCTGAGGCGGATATGATGTCCCGATATCCTCATATTTTTCCTTCTACTCCTACTCTACCTTGAGGTTATGAGTTCCTCTTGGTTTGCCCTTTGTTTTGGAGTCGTGTTTTATGTGTTTCCATGATTTCATTATGTTATGCATGTTCATGAAAAACTTGAGTATGAGTTGCCTATAGACTTCATGAGATGAATTGATGAACATGCTTTAGCTATGCTTTTTGAGAATGAATTGCATATAGGCTCCATGAGATTGTGTTGAGCATGCTTTTAGCTTGGAGAAGGTAGTTCCTCCTTGAACATGAGAAATTTTGAAATTTCATGCATATTGGTTTGTTAGGTCTAGTTCCTACTTTCCTTGTGGTGCATTGAGTATGTTTAGCTTGGAGTTGATGTTTTCTCCTTGGTTTTGTGCATTTGATGAATTGCATGCATGATGGGCTGCTAGTATTGAGTCTTTTCTTTCAAGAGGTGTCTAGAATGTCATTCGAGGACGAATATCCCCAAGGGTGAGATAATGTAATACCTCAGAATTTAGTGGCCTAAGCAAGGGTCAAGTCAGTGGTTACAAACCTAGGATTTAGCCTTGGCACCCACCTTGAAGGCCACATGTGTCGTGATGGGCACCACGAGTCATTGTGGTGCCCGTAGGCCTTAGGCAGTAGCTAACCAACACTGCCTCACCTTCCACGGCCACCATGACGCCTCGTGGTAGGGACCACGGGTCGTGGTGATGCTCGTGGTAGGCTAGGCAGTATCTAGGCAAAGCTGCCCCAAAATAGGACCTTCCCCACGCGCCACTGGACGGCTCGTAAAGGCCACCATGGGCCGTGGGAGGGTTCGTGGTCCTAAGATAGGTTTTTGGGTAAGAGGGGTGGCAAACCAAGCCACTGGTCAAGGGACCATGGACACCACTATGGGCCATGTGACCCTTGACAGGCCGTGATGCCCCTCGTGGTGGTGAGTCGGCAGATTCAGTTCAGGGTTTTTTGGGTCTTTTATGGTTTTAAGTGAATCAATACTATATCATTTTACCCAAGCCTAGGACCCCTATATAAGTGATTTTAACCCCAAAACTAACCCATTCAAGCCATTATTTCCAAAACCCAAAAGAAAATGAACGTTTTTCTCCCAAAAATATTTCTCTCTCTAGAAACTTGAATAAGAATAAATGATTCAAGCTAGGTTCAAGGTCAAGCCTCAATTCCTCCATTAAAGATAAGCATTGGGCTTTGAGGTATGATAGTTTTCACCCATGGATTCCTTCCATCCAGTTCTCAAATTCCTCTATTTCAAAGTTAGAATTCCCCAATTGAGTTAGGATTTTCTTCAATTGTCATGGGTTCTCTTCAATGTTGATTTAAATAATTGAATTATGATATATTATGCATGAATTGATGAAATAATTTGATTTTATGATGATTTCCCCATGAATCCATGTTACCCCCAGGTTTTCAAGTCATGAATCATGTTGTCACGCACCAAACTCAAGGGGCGCAACTGGCTTTTAATGCCAAAACTCAAGCACGAACTGACCCTGCTGAACCATTTGCTACTAGCGCATTGCAGCCACACAAAATCAAGAAAACAAACAAGTATATCTCGGCTTAAAATTAAGCCCTCTGTCGGCAAGGCCCCTGTCAACAGATCTATAAAAGAAACAACTACTCCCAAGAGTTCATATAAAGAAATTGCCAACTAGCATGGAAGACCAAATTGGGCCGTCGAGGCCACCATGATCTCTATACAAAAACTGAAAGCAGGTATATATCAAGACAATACATCAAACATCTAACAAGCTTCAGTAAACCAACAAACTAGGCCAGCATGGCCATAACGTAGCTATACACCCCACACACTAGTCTGCAAGCCTCTAAGAGTAGTAAAGATTGGCGGGACAGGGCCCCAGCCTACCCATAAAAATATATACAACA